>JAOVVH010000059.1:21592118-21605118 GCA_028566435.1 Scorpiodoras heckelii | reverse complement strand
CGCCCGATGACGCTGGGATTGGCTCCAGCCCCCCGTGACCCCGACTAGTGGGATAAAGCGGAAGATTTATGAATGAATGAATGAATGAATTTAAGTGATATACGTGCACACATAGCAATCAACACATTGCTAAATTTGGCTAAATTATGAAAGCCAATACTGGGACTAAATGAAGAAACACTTGGGAGCCAAAAGTGCTAGCTCTTGTTGCTGAGCTGAGCCAAATGATCTGGCTCAATAAAAAGAGCTGGAATTCCCATCACTATCCCAAATATACTTTACTGGCAAAACAACAGTTGTGGACAACAGCACCAGTGACTATATTCAGTGAAGGGTGGGAAAATTCAATATTTACTTGATATTTGGGCAAAAGAATCTATTCACACAAAACTGGAAACAAGCTATTGATCTTGAGTAGAGTTTAAAACAATCACCCAAGAAATGTCAAAGCGCACTCGCAAACAAATGTAACCAAAATGCTCAAGTATAATGAAGTGCCCCAAGGCTAAGTTCAAAATGACACAACACTTGAATTGCCATAGAGGTCATGGTTGCGCAATGTGCCCCTTTTTCTATTTTTCTCCTGTGGAAATAAACATGAACATTAACTTGGGGTCATGACCCAAGCTTGGACTACTAGTGCATACATTTGTTGCTTCTACTATGACAGAATGCCTCACATATATGTAATAAACATGTTGTTTATGATGTTTCTATTCAATGTGTTTTGGGGGACAGGTGCAATCACATTAAAGACAGATATGGGTCAAGTGCAGTTACAAACATGAACTGTCAAGAGAGACAGATCAAATCTGAACAAAAGATGGATTGAGCAATGAAACTTGCAATGTGAACATAGCCTAAGACTTCCACCAAGAGTAGGAAGGAAATGTTATACTATATTAATACAATTCATATTTTAAGCAGACTCTTATAGTACAAAATGAACAATAGAACCATAATTTATTACACACTGACTGTAGAGAATCAAATAAATGAGATTAAAAGCTTATGTTTTTGATGCCAAAGCATGTAACAACCCCAAGACATCAGCAAAACACCACTATAAACAACTACACATGTAAAAATAGTATTATGATCATAATTCATCGTCATAATATCTCACCACTTTTTTCCTGAGACTTTGTTTGTCCTTCTTGACTGCGCTGTAGTACATGGAGGGATTCTCCACTCTAGAGCCCACGTCCTGCCCTGGGTTGCTATTCTCTCTGGAGGTTGGAGTCAGAGGATCAGACTCTGTCTCACATGGAATGATGCTATTGACTAGCTCAGGGCAACACAGTAAGCCTGGGCATCCATTTTGAGAAAGGCGGATCACTTTTGCCTCCCTAACCAAGAGGCTCTTGTGAATTGCTTTTTTTTTTGTTGTTGTTCTTTTGTCAAAATGGGTGGAACTGTTTTTTGACTGTTGTCTGGAGCATAATAGTGGTTGCTGAAACACTTGAGGTTAAGTGACTTTGCTTTGTTTAGATTAGCTTAGTGTTTGAAGCTAGAAAGCAATGGAAGGCAAATCCAAGTCTTGTTAGTCTGGTCATCTGGAGTCCACATCATGGCCAACACTGTCATTTTGTTTGCCAACTCGTTGCGTGTACCATCTTACCACTTGATCAAATTGTTTCAGCTCTGAATGGGTCACATATATAGCAAGATCCAAAAGAAACACATTTGAGAATGGATGACTAGGCTTTGGTGTTTCCTTGCTTTGCCCCTTTCCCCAGATCTGTCCAATTGGTATGGTAAATTACTCACTTTTTGTTGTTTTGTCCCACATATCTTACAGCTGCAATGATAAAAGCAATAACTGCCACTCCTCCAATGGTTCCCACTATCACAGCCATCAGGTATTTTTCTGAAATATGATACAAAATAATAGAAATGGTTGCAATTAACCACCATAATCATTACATTATCATCATCATGTTTATAAAAAATAGCATAGCAAATTTGTCAGTTGTCACATTCATTTAATTTGATCACATGTAAGAAATGTAGTTAAAATCCAAATCGCAAAGAATACATATAACTGAGCTGTCAATAGATGTCCTGGATTAGGTTTATTAAGATTTTATGACAACACAGGCTGTTATGGTTATGACATCAACTCACTCTCTTGTTGCAGCTCCAGCCGGATAGATTGAGTGCCATAAATGTTAGAAATGCTGCATCGTACATGAACAGCCATGTCTTCATTGTTCTCCCGGTCACCCTTCTCTCTCAGTTTGATCATGCCGGTTGATGTATAGCCATCTGAATGTGTGTAGAAGTTGAAACGGCCATTTGTCTCATTAATGGTGATATTGAGGTCAGGCAGGTAAAATGCTATGGATGGCTCAGGATTCCCTGTGGCTATGCAGACACACTGAACACCCTCCCTCACAATGGTGCACTTGGACTCATCCTGGAGAATGGGAGCAACTATGGGGACAGACACAAGGGTCATAAATTTCTATATTTATTTTGAGATAAAATATGAAATTTATATTAATCAGTGTTTGAAAAGAAACCAGAAGTTCTAAGTATTCTCAAGCTTAATATGTCCCTTATATGTGTCCCATTTAATGTTTATCTTCCTTCAAGCACAGAAATTGATCAACTTTCATTTAACTTACACTCCACAGTGATGTTTAGAGAGCTGCTGGCACGGCCATGTTCATTCTCAGCCAGGCATCGGTATGTGCCACCTGCCTGTGGGTTGATATCTGTAAGCTCAAGTACGGACAGCTCTGCAGCTATTATGGTTCCCACCAGCTCTCCATTCTTCAGCCAGGTAATTGTAGGGACAGGGTTGCCCTGACTGCTGCAATGGAGAGCCAGAGAGGAGTCCTCCATTACCACCAGAGAGTCGTTCACCAATGGCTCTCTTGGAGGATCTATATGACAACCCATCAAACAATGTAGAGAGAGTAAACAAGGGGTAAATGGAGAAATGAAAAGGTAAGCCATGAAAAAAAGGGCCATAAAGACTCACATGTGACAGCCAAGTACATGGAGGTGTTCTTTGTCCCATAGCTATTTTCCCCTACACAGGTGTATGAACCTTCCTGCTCTGCAGTCAGGGACTCAAGATAAAGAGAAGAATTTGAGCCAAATTCCGACATCAGCTGTTCATTCCCAAAGAACCACATAATCTGTGGCATAGGGTTGCTGTCCACATCACAGTGAAGTACCACAGAACTCCCCTCCATGACCTCCTGAGATACATTTACCCAAACTTTGCGAGGGCCATCTGCAAAGAGAAGGCATGAAATGCGTGTATTTGAGCAGCAAGAACAACATTTTCTAACTTGTATTTTAGTGTTTTACTCAAAACAGCTGCATTCTACAGCACTTATTGCTTCCAGTTTAATGAAGCTAACTGAATTATAAATGACTCACAGTCCCAAAAACATTAAAGGTGGGATTATATCCAGTCACAAAGCCCACTGAATAATGCTGTGTTTAATAAATCAAAAGTGTGTGCTGTATGAGGTCTTATAAGCTTGATGTTTTATGGCTATCTATTGTTGAACTCTATCACCAGTAACCAGGTTATGGCATGCCTAAACTGGTTTTCTTCAAAAGCCATTTAGGTTCTAAGTGTATGTTAACGGTTTATGTGCTCACATTTGACATCCAGGGAGATGAGACGCTCATAGAAAAAAGTGGTGTTGGGGTAATGAACTCTGCAGCCCACCAGCTGACCATTGTGCATAGCTTTGGGTGTGAAGGTAAGTGTGCTAGACATCACTGCTGTGTTGCTTTCCTCCAGATAGTCTGATGAAAAAAGAGGATCAGGTAGATAGTCTGTGTACATCCATTGGATCTCAGGAGTCATGTCGGGACAGTTGTCTGGAGCATAGCACGTCAGGTCTAAGCTCACATCACTGACTATTTCTTCTGGAATGTCAATGTTGGGTTGGTCTAAGAAGGAAGCAGAGGTTTTAAATGCTTACTCTTATTCAGGCATTTATTTTCTTTAACCAGTGGACAAATATAAACAGACCAAAAGTCCAAACATATATCTCAATATTATCATTTATAGCTAACTATGTGGCCAATTAACAGCCTGTGATATTATAGTATTATAATGTTCTTACCCAACACCCTGAGCTCAGTGAAATCTGGGTAGGTATAGATGTTTGCTCCTCCTAGATCAGCTCTGAAGTAGTACCTCCCTGCATGCTCAAATCCAAGGTTGCTGATTTGCAGCGTGCAGTTCTTCTGCGACAGGTCACCCAGGAGCTTGGTACGGCCTTTGTAGCTTTCATGCACAATGTCTGTGCGAGATTTGAAAACTACTGGAGGGAAGAGTTGTGGATAGGGCTGGCCAAAATACCAGATTCCATGGGTGCCCCTGTATGGTTTGACTCCTGAGGGGTAGATGAACGTGCATGGGATTACCACACAGGAGTTAGTCATGGCTGAGATGTCCCTGGGCATCCACACAGTCCACTGAGCATGTATATCTGTATAAAAAGGGCAAAAAAGTGACATTCAAAAGAGGAAATACATATTGCAACAGGGATGATATTTTCATTTCAACACTGGCACCTTAAGCAAAAGACATGAGGTTCTTACCTCGTACAAGTAGCAGTAAAGGCAGCAGCAGTTCCAAGGACTTCATAGTGTCAGTTCAATTCAGGACCATTAACTTTAAAACATTTCACAATAAATATTTAATCATTAAATCACCTTAAATGTACAAATGACACAACTTTACAGACTGTGAACATTTTTGTATAAACCAGAAATAAATTGTAGCATGAATATTCATGAATATTTACAATAGTTAATCAACAGAATGTATTTGACAAATTGTTGTACAATATCCTTCTTATAAAACATAACACAAAAATGACCCACCTTGAAGGCAACTTTCTATCTTTATAATTTCACATTTGATCTCAAACTTTATTGAATCACCTGCCATTCTGACTTCTCTAAACACAGCAAATATTAGATAAGGATGACCAGAATGATCACCCATGACATGAGCACCAAACATTTTCCTGCTCACACACAGACCCTAAGTCAATCATGTCCATACGTCAGACATTCAGCACCTGATATCTACAGAGCTTCAGTGTGTGGGAGAAGAGAATAGCTTAGTGTGATGTCACACTGCGTTTTCATGAGACAAATACTGTTGGCACTGTTTGGTGATGACGCATCAGTGAGAAATCATTAGCCAGAGTGCAATGGCATCACCAACTGCTTCAGTTTATTTACAGGCTGTAATGGTGTGCTGCCAGTGTGTATCCTCTAAGCCCTTCCCCTTACACACCCCACACACACACACACACACACACACACACACACACACACACACACACACACACATGTTCACACTTATAATTTTCTTTTTGTCTTTCTTTTTTCTGTCTCACACACAAACACACATGCACACAAACACACTTTCAAAAAAAGACAAAAAAACATGCCCCTAGGAACAGATGGGTACCACAGATGGGGGGATTTGGAATGGATTGTTTTAAGAAATCTCCATGATGGACATGCTTGGAAATTCCCCAGATAGCTCAAGCTCGTAAGCCTGACTCTGTGAGAAAAACATAAACCTTCTGTTCATTTTTGTCTAAGAGATGATCATGAAGGTGGGTAATCAATGCTTTGACAACCAATCATTTACTGCACTGAAAGTAAAGAAGTTCTGTAGCACTCATAACATAAGAGGAAGTGTTATGAAATCAGATAAGTAGACAATGCTCACAAAATGTGAACAGTTTCTCTGAAGCACATGTACGAAACCAAATTTGTACCCCAAAACCATCCAGAATATTCTGGCCAAGTCTTTGTTGTTTTAAATAACTGTTCTTAACCACTTTAGACCCACTTGTCGAAGCAGTGAAACATCCCATCATATCTACAGCAAGACTTAAGAGCCATTTGACTGTGACTAGGAGTAAACATCAGTGTCACTCTAACTGAAACATTGCCCAAGCAAAACAAACACACCATTCATAGCAGACAAACAAGACTTTCACAGCATGGCCAATGTACTTGCCTCATACCAGCTCCAGCTCGCTGCTCTACGCTGGCCTTCTGAAGACTAAAGCTAAATTTTTCCTGTTCTGTTTCTCTGAAAGCTCCACTGCTTTGTTTGTCCTGAGGATCTCTGAAAGTCTGCGAGACAAAGGCATGGTCAGGGAAAGGAGATGATAACGGATGCATTAGTTATGGATACAAGCGAAATGCTTGAGGTGGGCAGATTTGAATATGCAGACATTTCTCTCCATGCTCCAAACCCACACCAAACATTCCTCTTCTTTGGCATCCATTAATCTCCTTTTCCATCAGTGCCTTCTCTGCGACCTTTGGAGACTACACTGTATCCATGGGTTATTATGTCTTAAAATGTCTAAATGATGTCAGGGAAATTAGACCACTGATCATAAAAATAATCACAACCATTTGTGAAATTGAATATTGGCACAGTATTGTTTGTTTACCTCCTGGTGACCGGATGAAGTTAGCTCATGGTTTCTGATAGAGATTTTGATAATATAATTTAATCTGACCCTATTGGAATAATTCTAATCTAATCCTATTAGAATGCACTGCAGTGCGGTTTATGAATAAATTGCTGGTAAACAAAATCATTACCTGTCTTCGCTTCAGATAATACATATTAGATTAAATTAAATCTTAGATCTTATATCTTAAACCTAAATTAGATTAAATTAAATATTAGATTAAGATTACGTCTTTAAGACCAGGCTTCACCTCCAAAAGTGGTTTATTCAAACTAAAATTGTTAAAGACTAGGCCAAAATGAAATTCAGATCTGTTTCTTTGCCATAGGCCATACAGTATAGAATGGTTTGTATATGTAGTTTGAGTGTCCTTTGAATTGTATGTCTTTTTTTAACATATATGACTTCTATGGGTCTTAATGGTAAGTTTTAAAGAACTCCATCCACTGGAATAATGAACAGATGGCATACAGATTTACGTAGGAAAGATAGAAGAAAGGGAGTCAGAGCTGGAACCACAACAAAGCAGACTGTGTAATGTTCATGACACACAACATGCCACAGCACCCAACACACAAGGAAAAGTTGATCTTAAACACTCACTGAAACACACTCCATTACACAACTGTTAGTGCAACAAAGAAGCTGTGTGACCTTGTTATGCAACTCATAATCATCTATAATGAAGACAGAAAGAGAGACAGAGATAGAGAGAGAGAGTGTGTGAGAGTGAGAGAGAGAAACCTCAGAGGTTTAGCAACACATATGATGGTGCCTGCTACTAGACAAACTGTGAGCAGTCATGGGAGGACTGCTCTTTCATTTCATTAACTTGTGTTTTTCTCTTTGAAAATTCAATTCAGGATGCAACCTTAACTTTTAGAAAAGAAAAAAATGTATTTAATTTAAGAAGGAAGTTTGTTAAGAACAGGCCGTTGCACAGCTTGCCTTGTGGTTAGCCCATGACGCGCCCTCCCATACACCAGCACAGGTGCCCACTAAAATTACCCAAGGACCAGATGGACTCAAAACATGACTACTCGCTTGTGGTTGAGATCTGTAAGCAAAATCTGTAAGAAAAATCTTAAAAGATATTTGATAATTGAGCTAGATGGCTGGGATTTGGTAACAAAACAAACATATAGTATATACTTTATACCAGTTAGGATCAATCCCAAACCAGTCTAGTTGTAGCTGCATAATAAGCCTTGTTCCATATGGGTTGATGCTTACACATCATAAAAACCTTTGTGTTGTAGCCGTGCGAAAAATTTGTAAGTTCTAAAATGACAATTGAGAGATTGATGGCGCTTCCCAGACTGGTGTCAATCAAGGAGAAACCATTTTGAGTGACTAGTTCAACTTAAACCTCTAACATCTGTATATTACATATAATACAGCCTGATTTCTTTAAATCTGAAACCAGTCAGTCAGTTGCTCACTTGTGGTCTTAGACTTGTGATCTCATGATGTCATGTAGATTATGAGCAACTGATTTTTTTTTACCAAAATAACACTGGCAACTCTCATACTCTCTCAAGTGAGCTTTTCTGTGTGTGCTATCAATGTTATTTAACTGCTGTATACTTGAAGATATGGGCAGATGGTGGACTCAGTGGTCTCGCTGTTCCACACTGTAGCTTCCTGCCCACACCTCAGGGTGGAAAGATAGAGGCCCAGTTCCAATTCAGAGGAGCCTATCATCTCCTTCTTTTAAATTGTTATTCTTAATTAAAAAAATAGATCCTTTTGATTATTTTATAGATTATAGATTCCTTTAATGCCTGGTAGAAATTACTATAAAATGATTAATGCCTAAATAAGCTGCTCATAATTGCAAATTCCTAATAAATAATCCTCAAGGGCAAACAGCATTGTTACCAATAGATTAAAGCAATCTGTATTATTCATCTCTGTGTCTCCTGAACCCAAGTTACAGGAAAACAATGAGGCACAACCTGGTTCTCGGTAAAGCAATGAAATCTGTCACTGCAATGATAGGTGAATTTGTATTATTAAATAGAATAAAGTGAGCATGCACTCCAGCATTTCAGACCCCCTCCTTCACCTGAGCATCTCTTGCTATTGCTCTGTCACTCCATCCATGCATTGGCTCTGTCTCAGTAACATCCTGCACGCTTATGCCAGCGAATGCAATCCTCTCCAAGACGCCCACACTCAAGCTTATCTCCAGAACAGTGTGACACAGTCATAGGCATGACTCCTTCTCTGACCGCCATGAATACCAATGCAATCAAGTCCAAATGCACGGAATTACAAAAAGCAAACCTGAATATTGCGATCATATAAACATATACGAGCTAACAAATACAGGCTGACTGGAAGATCAGCACAAATCTGATTTTAATTTTCGAAACTCACCCACTGAATCACTCCAGGCCTCCTCTCCTGATCAAATAGCAAGCATTAATCAGCAGGGAGAACAGCCGTGCCCTGATACACACTCACCCTCTCACACCCCCTTGTACCATCCAACCTGAAGTCAAGTTCACTCCATCTCTCCTCCCTCTGTACCTTGCCCCAACACGCTCTCCACTCCCTCAATGCTAGATGGAGATGTCAGAGCTGCAATGTACAGAGCATTGTTCTACCCATGAGGCCATTCATAAACCGACCCCCGATGCTGCTCATGGCACAATAAGTGCCACTGTTCCTCTGGCACAACACAAAAACGGGTGAGGCAGAGGGAGAAACGAACAAATGACAGGATGAAGTGAAAAGAATAAGTGATATGGTTCTTCTATGCTGGGCGGATCTTTGTGTTTGTCAGCATGTGAGGGAAAATGCAAATAGATCAAAAGAGGAGTGATGATACAATGTTTGCCTTTTTGTCTAGATTGTCTGGAGTTAAAGTTGTGATGACTCACAAGCAGAATCACAACAGCGGACCTCTAGCACAAAACTATTTTAGTGGTTTCAAAAAAGTAGACAAAAGTCATCACTATCATCTACAGAAAATAAGACCTCATAGCATGGATGAAAACCTGGGAAATAATATGAAATAATTTTGCACACTGCTATGTAGTAGAAGTGGAGAAGTAGAGAAATTTGCTTAATGCTCAATGGGTCAGTTCACTAAATCAAATTTTAGTGTATAAATACTGTATGCACATTCTTGTACATCTGCTAAATATATTTTTACTTACCATTTTTATCACCTAAATTATATTATTTATTCTAAAATAAAATTGCTAAATGTCACAGTGGCACAGAGAAAAATATTTAGGAAATAACTAAAAATAGCATAGTTCGGCTGATCAGCTTTAACTTCAGCCAAAGACTAAAGACTCGATTGCTTTACCAAGCCATTCACTTTGTATATTTAATCTTTTTTGATCCCCTTGACCCTTAGGGGAAAAAAAGAATACCTTTAATTTTTAACTTTATTAACTTTAATAAACAGTAAGATCGGTTTAAAAAATGGTTTCCTTTTCTAAATATAATAAAACATTATGAATATATAGGAATTTGTACAACAGTTAGTTCTGACCTTACAATCTGATTGGCTGAGAAGTACTCTAACCGTGCTGACATTTATCACAACAGAAGGGATTTTTCACACTAAAACTGAATCAATCACTCCCCTGAGTAACGAGTGATGTGTTGCCAAGTAGCGACAAACTTTATGCACGCAAACCTTAGTTGTTTTGTATTTGTGCTTATACAACAAGAAATTGATATTTGTTTGTTTTTAAGTCTTTTAACGTCATATCAGCATCAGTGGCTACAAAGTTACATCGATACATAAGTTTTTCATCCAGACACAACTTCAGACACAGTCAGGGCATTTTTTTATATCCAATTCACATAACTACATGTTTTTTAGACTGTAGGAGGAAACCAGAGTACCCGGAGTAAACCCACATGGACACACGAAGGACCCAGAGCTCCCACCTGGGATCGAACCAAGGACCTTCTTGCTGTGAGGCGACAGTGCTACCCACTGAGCCACAGCGCTACCTCAGAAACTGCTAAAATGGATGACTTTAAAATAACATTTGACATGCAGCCTATTTGGCCAGACTCTGAAAAAGAGCATGACTGCAGACACACATTATATTTTGAATCTCTCTTTACCGTGAAAACTATTAGGTTGACTGCAGCTACAGCAGAACAACTTAACATGATGCAACTGGTTAGAAATGAACAGAATACAATTTGTCAAACAAGATGGGCTACAAGACTGACTGCTACGTTCAGGTTAATTTGGCAACAGTTGAAAAAGCTGAGCTGAACTTGACACTTCAGCAGTTCTATGGCTGTATTTGTACCAGCCTTATAATATCTGCAGTTATCTTGGACTGTGCAGGTTGCTCAACAGGAACCTTAACAAAAATCCCCTTAGTTCTTCGAAGTAAGCTGGAATGTTTGATGCCAATGCATATCGTGCAGCGCAACCTTTTATTCTAAGTGCACAATAAACAGAAGGGTACAGATTAAAATTAGACAAATAACACAGTAACCCTAATAAATAACTAAGTTCTATCATTTAATTCTTAATGAATTTCTTTTGTTCTTTTCCTATCAGCTTTCAAACTAGCATTACCTGGTGGTGTTATATAAACCATATTCCCTTGTATAGCCTAAGGTGTTAAGGCAGGCTTGGGAATTGTTACTGTTGCATAGCAACAACTCATTTGTTGTGGAACTACTTTTTCGCAGATAAAATTATATATTCAGTATGAAATTTGGGGCTTGTTTCATTGATTTTGTTTCTTTATTTTGTAAAAACTATTATAGAAGAGCAATGGAACACTTGAAGTTGTGTGTTATCATGAATAACATCACAGCTGTGATGATCTACAGCATTCGTCTTCAGTTCGTGCATGTGGCCAAATCATAGCCATGATGTTCTTCATGATAACACACTCCCTCTCGTGTTCTATTGATTAAATATAGAAATGCAGTAGGTACAACTTGTAAAATTTTAAATATAATATATTATTATACTGTAATAATGAGTACACTGATATATTTTTATTTTTATTCTCTCCTGTGAATACCTTCTGGATCCTCTTGTAATATTTGCTTTTTGGGATTGATGACTTGTATGATTCACCTCACACCTTTTTTTTGCCATCATGCAAATCTAGAGAGTGTTTTTTTTGTGTGTTTTTTTGGATCCACATACACACAAACACACACACACACACACACACACACACACACACACACACACATGCGCGCGCGCACACGCATGCTCCTTGTGCCTCCACACACAGAGGTCATTGTCCAAACAGTCCAGTTCG
This sequence comes from Scorpiodoras heckelii, assembly GCA_028566435.1. Lineage (NCBI taxonomy): Eukaryota > Metazoa > Chordata > Actinopteri > Siluriformes > Doradidae > Scorpiodoras > Scorpiodoras heckelii. The sequence continues at coordinate 21,593,357 of JAOVVH010000059.1, read as the reverse complement.
AGCCTGACACCACACAACACAGGGAAGTTGATGTGCAATGATGATTGTCCATCAAACCCATCCCTCTTCCACTTTCTCATATTAGCTTGAATGTTTCTCTCAGCCAATTTTTATTTTCTTACTCTCAATAACAAATACAGTTGATGATTTACTGCATTAGATTATAGCCAACTACATTTCCCTATCAACACACACACACAAAACCACCCCACTTGCTCTCGACTTCATTTATAAAGGTCATGATGTCAGTGCTGCGCAGGCCAGTGCTCGTGCCCTTCAGAACAGGCTTGCTGCTAAAGAAAAGGGCTATTGTCCCTCTAGCTGTTTGGGGAGACAGACTAGATGGATTGGGTTTTTGGAAGAATGAAATGATGGAGGAGTTTGTGGAGAGAGGAGTCATGGAACAGACTGGCTCCAATAAAAACATGTGAAGTATCAGAATGACGACCAGCTTCAGAGGTCTGTAGTAAGCACACTGCAGACTGTGTAAACTACTGCACTCTATTGTGCTCCAAACTGGAAGATTTGTTTTATTAAATATGTACCCCCATCACTTCTTGCAAGGTTCTTCAAGATGGCAATTAAAATCTCCAGCTTTTTTAATCACTATAATCATAACAATGTTCCCCTTTTGGCATTATCTTTCTCTATTCTCCACTTTTGCTGAGCTTGAAGCAGAAATGCCCATAATCCACTTTTTGCAGGTCTTTGAGCTAGAGTCCATGTCAGGTCTCAAGTGTTTAGTCCAAGTCTTTTATGTTTGTGTCATACACAAAGCATAAAGTTACACGTAATCATAAGGGAGGCAGTGACATCAATGAGCTCATCAGATATATCCTTAATGTTAATGTGCCAAAAAAATAAAAATAAAATAAAGATTGTTCACAAGTCCCAAATCCTGAGTTGAGTTTCAAGTGACTGTGTGTGTAATTTAAGTGTAACTCAAGTCCAAGTCACAAACTCAAGTCCACATGGATCTGGCAAGGAGATGCTAGTTAAGGAGGCTAGCACAGTGGTGGATTGTCTCAATGCATTCAGTGACTCATCAGGATAAATTTAGCATGCATTGAGACTGTAAAAATCTGTGTAGTTTTCGTAACTGGCAATACAGTGAATGAGGCATTACAAGCCAACTCTCAGCCACAGCTTTCTCGGTAACACTTTGGTTAGTCTGCCTACAGAGTATTTGTAATATTTCAGCAGCAATCTGTGCTGTACAAGTGTTCAACAAAATATATA
>JAOVVH010000059.1:21490306-21501018 GCA_028566435.1 Scorpiodoras heckelii | reverse complement strand
CCCCCATGCCATCACAGATGCTGGTTTTTGCACTTTTCATTGGTAATAGTCTGGATGGTCTTTTTCATCTTTGGCACATAGAATCCAAAGTCCATTTTTCCCCACAACAAGCTGAAACATGGATTCCTCTGACCACAAAACATGTTTCCACTGTCTTTTTGTTCCATCTTTGATGACTTTTTTTGAGGTCCAGAGAACTTGCCAGTGTTTCTGTGCAAAATTAATATATGGTTTTAGGTTGCACTTCCTGAAGCAAGTGTGTTAAGTCCCAATGATTTTACAAAGTACTCCCAACCCCATGTGGTTATGTCCATCAAGGTAGCATGAGGGTTTCTCAGACCATACCGCGTGAGAGCCTGATGGTCACGGATATTTAGCAGTAATTTCCACCCTTGGTCTTTACGCACTCAGATTTCCCCTGATTCCCTGAATCTTTTCATGATATTATGAACTGTAGATGGTGAAAGACCTAAATCCTAAATTCAATATTGTGCCGAGAAACTTTATATTTGATCTGACTGACAATTCTCTCATGAAGTTTGGCACAAAGTGGTGAACCACTATAGATCCTTGCTTGCAAAGACTAAGCCTTCAATGGATGTTCTGTTTATACTCAATCATGATGACATCACCTGTTGCCAGTTAAGCTTCTAATCACAGTGTGATTTGTGCAACTGTTTCTGTCTTATTTTACCTCTGTCCCAATATATTTTTCTTTGTCCTTTTGTCTGTTAAATAAAGGTTCAAATAAATTAACAAATTACAGATTTCACTTTTTATTGCATTTTTAGAAAGTGTCCCAACTTTTCTGGAAATGGGTTTTGTGGAAATGATGTATTTACAGCAGGAGCCACTTTCCGAGTCGTGCTGTTATAGACAATTAATCAACATCATCTGATCAATAAGCATTCAACAGGGAACTGGGTATTGAACAGTTTCATTAGTTCAGCTGATGGACTGACTAATTTTGCTGATAACACTGACATTGTGCAAGTTACTTATGATTTGCAAATTGGTGAGGCTCCAAATGGGGTACAGTAAACACTTGTCTAAGTCTTATCAGAGATAACCAAAGGCAGTGCTCAGCAATTATATAACATTGCTTCATATCCTCTGTGTCCTTATTTGGTTTAAATGTTTTAAAACAAGTGGTTACAGTAAACGACTGAATGTGTGTGGTGTGTGTGGGGTAAATGAATAGGTGGGAGCTTACAGAGCTTACAGAGATCAGCCAGCATCCTCTTTAATCAGCCAGCTGCTATATGGACAGATGGCAAGCGGAGAGCAGTCAGCTGTTTAATGCTAATGAACTAATTTTCTTCTTCCTTTCTCACATTTAAAACTTGAGCTCGCTACAGAGAAAACTTAGTAGTGTCCATGATAAATAATGTACAGGCTTTTTGTGAAAATGATTAAAATAAATTTTCAATTATATATTTTAAAATTACATTTTTATATTTAATATAATTATATATTTTTATACTTAATATATAAATACTTTTAATAATATGAACGTTCTAAGTAAGCCAAAAACACTATACAAACAGCTGGCAGAATATTACATAGAAAACTGTGTAATTTACAAAACATTTTAATTTATTTATTAATTAATTTAGGGGGCAGTTGTGATCTTGTGGTTCGAGTGTCTGCCCCATGATCGGAAGGTTCGATTCCCGTGGCCGACAGGGCTTGGCTGAAGTGTCCTTTAGCAAGACACCTAAACCCCAGTGGCTCCCCAGGTGCTGGTTAGGGCTGCCCACCGCTCCAGGCACGTGTGTTCACTGCCCCCTAGTGTGTCTTCACTAGTGTGTCTCACTGCACGGATGGGTTAGATGCGGAGGTTCAATTTCGCTGTGTGCAAGCACAGTGACAAAAATGTGTCACTTTCAAAACATTTTACTTGGTTTAGAAACTGGCCATTATAGTTACTGTATGTACATAAATGTATATACAAAAATATATTTTTATTTGTTTTTGGTTTTTGCTGGTTGTCTTTCACGGTCTTTAGTCTTGCTGAGAAAAATAGAGAAAGGTTTTATTCATTTACCTGGTTCAGAATTGTGGTAGTATTTTATTTACTTTTGTTTATGTTTTTTTCTAGACTGATTTGAGTCATGAATTAGTCAAAGGTTGATCACAGTATAAAGCCCTCGAGTTCCTATCTCTGTGTACTGTGGGAGTGCTTAGGCCTGGAGTGGAAAAAAACCCTACAGCTCATATTGCAACTTGGCAGAGAGTCTGTAACAAAGAGTGCTGCAATCTAGATGTGACAAAAACATGAACAATATGAGTGTCTGTTACACTTCTATAATAGGAAATGTTAATTCAAAAATAACAAAACTGACAGCAAGTTGATTTAATTAGAAAATTGAGTGACGTTGAGGAATTGAATGTGACACTAAGTTTTCTAACCTGGTCTGAACAGGATGTTAAAGTCAGAGGCAGTGTTGAGCCTCAGGATGTTCCATGGAGAACTCGCTACATTATCAGTAGAGTACATGGCATTGTGTGTCAGGAATTTTTGTTTTGCTTTTCCAGTCAACCAGGTGTTTCCTCATGTACATGCCAGACGTGTCTCAGTGTATTGTATTCTCCTAGGCACCCCAGCAGATGGATAATCATGAGCAGAAATCTTGTCTACCAGGTAGAAGTCTTCCTGCCATTCTCAGTATAAAAGTTCCTCTTACCAGCTCTAATTCATAAAAGACGTGTGCTGAATCAGCAGTTTGACGAAAAAAAACAATGATCTAACAGTTAAGAGATAAACGGTGAGCAATGGTTAATTTGATAGGAAACTTGATCTGCTGGTATGAAACAAAGCGTCTCAGTCTTTCCATTTAGTAGAGAAACATTAAAGCAGATCTTGATTAATCAGTTTCATCCAACTGTGAGCTGTAACTTATTACTCCCTCCACATTTACATTTGCCTTAACTAAAGCCACCAAACTACCATATAAGGATTCCTAATGTATTTAACGCTCGTCTAATTATCTTAGTGCTAATACAGCAGTGTCATTGCTTTTTGTCTGATTAACAGCCTAGTGGGAATCTTACACATGTATAAGGTTGCTGTGGTCAACAAAACTCAGGGAATCTGTCTGACCTTGACAACCAAATTTCACACCAATTAAATTTTACTGTCCACATAGATCTCCTGAAGCCTTTTGTAGTCTAAAGAAATGTGAAAGAGGCTTGAGGTAGAGTTTCATAAGCTGCCAGAAAGGTAAAGAATGTGCCTTCTTCCTCACAGAAATGATTGCATAGTTCATTTCCATGTCATTTTCATGTTTTCTGTACCCCTGATAGTTACGTCTAAATTCATTCATCTGCTATTTTAGCACAAAGCAGTTTACTAAAGGACACAATCCACATCAACATGCATGTTAATCATTATTATTAACATACAGTATAGTCTTCTGTCGCATCAATTGTTTACTTTGCAGTGAAAATCTGTATTGACTGTGATTAGATTAGATTAGATTAGATCCTGTAGAGATCTACTGCTATCGTAGGTTGCTAAGTAGCCAAGCCAAATCTTTGCTGTAACATCACACGGCTGATTCGTATACATAGCTGCACTGCGTTGTGGTGCTTTGAGTCCACTGTTTGCTGTGTCCACTATTTCTGCACTGCATTTTTCATTAATACATCATTGATCATCATGGGAAAATGGCGAGTGAGAAGAAGCTCTTGTTCATACAAATGTATACTAATAACTATTTGTCTTGAGGACATTAATGGGTGGATGGGTGCCAGTTTTCTTCAGTTAAATGAAGCCAAGTCTGAGATCATTCTCTTTGGTGCTTCTCATCTCATTGATAGCATTTCCAATAATCTTGGTCACTTGTCCTCATGTATTAAACCTTTAGCGAGGAATCTTGGTGTTGTTTTTCCTCAGATTTGATAAACAAGTGAGAAAGGAGAAAGTTGTTAATGCATTTATTTCTTCTAGAATTGACTACTGTAACTCGTTATCTATTGGGATTAACCACTGTTTATTGAAGTGGTTACAATCAGTCCAGAATGCTGCAGCTAGATCAAAGACCATATTACAATACACCAGTACAGAATACAAAATTTCAGTTTAAAGTGCTTTATTTGATTTTAAAGCACTGAATGGCTTAGCAGCTTCCTATATAAGAGATATGATATCTCATCCAACCACACTGCGAACTCTGAGATCATCTTTACACAATTTATTGGCCATTCCGACTCATGGGCTTTGCAGTTTATGCGCTGAGATTATGGAATGGTCACCCATTCACTATTCATCAAACCCCATCTAATTTGGTTTTCAAGTCAAGGTTAAAAAAAAAAACCTGTACAAACTTGCTTTTGAAGAGTGAAGGACTGCTGTGATACCATGTATTTTGTAGAGTCTGTGTTTGTTTTATCTGATCTTATTATTTAGTTTTTGTTGAATCTTATTATGCTATGTACAGCACTCTGGTCAATGCAAGTTGTTTATAAGTGCTTTATAAATAAATTTAATTACTTACTTACTAATAACTGCAGTAAAACAAGTAAAAATTCAATGTAGTAACAAAAATAAAGAATGTTCATCCAGACCAGCCAACAGATCAACCCTTGTAGCTGAAACTGTATAATTTTAGATGTTTTTCCCATTTGCTCTCAGACTGTATCTCAGGAAAACACTTCACTATGTCACCCAGACAGAATTAGACATGCACACAGATGCTGTTTGGGTTGCATTAAAGGTAAAGTGGTTTGGCTGTGCTTCATGTCCTGAACTAGTCACGTATTTCTGTGTTTGTGCTGCACAAGTTCGGTGTTCAGACTGCACTCTCCTTCATTTTTCCTTTTTAAAAAGAGAGGATGCAGGTGTGTGCTGCTTCCTCTAACTAATAATGTCCAACATTATGGAAAAGTGCAAAAGCAACATGGTTATTGAGAGTTGTCAACAGTATTCATTTGTATGCCGTCTGATCCAAAAAAATAAAAAAAAATAAAAAATAGCTGAATAGACCTTAACTGTGGAGATGCATTTAGGCTACTGGATTTTTTTTTTTTAGATCAATCTTTTACCCAATCATTTTTTTTCACATCACTAAATATAATGTGCATATTTTGCAGAGCTACTTGACAGAACACCTGCCATCAAAAAGCACATGTTACTGGAAGACATGTGCTTTGCATATGACTGAGACCGGTATTAAATCTTCTACAGACCAACCTCTTCTTGGAAATGCATGTTCATTGAGGCCCGGTCATGCAGATATAAGGTCTGGGTCTGTCTGAATTAATTATAGGGTTTTCTGCTTATATTTCTAAAGGATTGCTTTGGCACAAACTGTTTAATCAGATAATAACAAAATTATGGGTTGAACTTTTCATTTACAATGCCATTGCCAATTAGTCATTTTAAAAGTTTCAGGGTTTTAGGGAGTAAAATGAGTTACATCTAGTCTCTTCACTTACAATTAAAGATATTAACTGCTCTCCAGCCTCCACCCTCCTGGTCTACATAATTGGCATTTCTTGCAACGTTCCATCTGTTTAAAAGCCAGTAAAAAGTTTAATAACATACAGCCGTGACTCTAAACTAGAGTTTCTCTCACTCTGACTAAACAGTGGGTGGTTCAGTCTGATGTGTCCTATCATTTTAGATTTTTAAGAGACATACAGTATAAATGTAGGAGGAAACCCTGTGTTTTCATTTGTGTTAATAATATAAGTAATAGCTACAGCTAAACTTACTTTATTTTCCACAATGTAATTAACAAAACCGAGTTAATATAACTGAATGACTAATTTATACAAGATTAATGCTACATGGATTAATACTGCTGAATTTCTGTAAAACTACTTTGTGTCCACTGATAAAAACACTGTGTAAATATAACTGATTTGGATGGAAGTAGATACATACTGTACTTTTCATGTATGCAGCTACTGCCTTTTTTAATACATATGATTTTTTTACTTTGGATTTATTTTCAATATGAAAAACAACCACCAGAAGGCCACTGCTGACCAGTGGTGGCCCATTCTGAGCACAGCCATGACACAGCAGTGTTACTGGGGTTTTAAACACTTCAGTGTTACTCTTCATTGAGAAACAGATGCCAAACAAGAATACAAAGCCAACAACAGAGCTGTGGTTAGAGACTGCCACTAATAAAGGGTTAGAAGAGGATAAATAGATTGTACGTGCAAAAATAACCATCTAACTGTATACCTACAAAGTGGATTAACAAGGTAGGTGTTATTATACATTGTAAGTGTGGACTGAGATAATGCAACGGGTAGTGTTGCTGCCTCCTCTCTACTCCATGGTCCTCAGTTCAATCATGAGTTCAGGTTACCATCAGTGTGGAGCTGAGCAACCATATTCTACCCATGTTTGCTTTACATTACATTTATGGCATTTGGCAGACGCGCTTATCCAGAGGGACTTACATTTATCTCATTTACACAGCTGAGCAGTTGAGGGTTAAGGGCCTTGCGCAAGGGCCCAGTAGTGGCAGCTTCTTTTCAGTAGACATCTTAACCACTGAGCTCCACTGCTCGACTAATGTACTTCCAGAAATATGCTGGTAAGTGGATTGACTCCTGTAAATTGTCCATATGGTGTTTTGTGATAGACTGTTGAATTAAGTCTGGATTCCTGCATTGTACCCACTGTCCACCCTGACCCTGACCCTGACCAGAATAGTAGCATTTACTGAAGATGAACGATGAATGAATGATATGAATTACTTTAATTCTTCTAACACTTTCTTGTTAGAAGAATTAGAAGTGCTCTAGCTTTATTCAGCTGGATTGTTTGCTAATACAACAACTCATTAAACTATTCCAGTTATATAAATCATACAGATTACATATTGTCAAATTTAACTGGTCTGGTCAACTGTAGTAAAATATTGACATTTGAGTTATGATTTGGGGACATACTGTATTGTACCTCAGCACAGTTACAACAGCAAACTTCTTTCAAATTTCTTCCAGTAGATGGGGCCATTGGATTTTGTTTGAAAGTATTAACAGCAATTAACATGCATTGAAAGAAACAGCAGGAGTTTTTGAAAACTTTTTATACCAAAACTAACTCCTAGTTAACTACCACACATTCGTACAGCCTTATTTTGGATCACCTTGTAAATTGAAGTCTATAAATTCAAAGCTACATGCACGTACATTACTTCTTCATTCTGGTTCTCTGGTACTTAATAAGAGTGACTGTACTGTATAAACATGCAGGCTACATCAGTGGCACAAACTATGGGTATTAAACTGGATATTGTCAGAATAAATAATCTAGATAATGGAAATATGAACTCTTTATTAATTAATTAATTAATATGCACTATTAATTTGGATCGATATCAGTTCAATGTACGTAAGAGTGTGCCGTTAAATCGAGATTTAATAAGGCTGTTTGATGCAGTTGTTAAGCTAGATTATAGTTTTGATATTTCTCTGAACATTATGAACAGTTCCTGTGTGACACGTATGGGTTAATAGTACTCTGCTGAGATAATAGATCTAATAACATTAACAGAAGTTAATGAAAAGGTATACAAAGCATGACGCACGATTATATAAAATGCTATGGTATAACAAATGTACAAATTTCCCCCCTTGTCGTGATAATCAGACTCCATCACTCTATCCTTCCTGTCTGTCTCTCTCTAACACCTTTGCTCTCTCCAGTGCTGCACAAACAACACATGAACAAGAGCATTGGAGTGGCGGGCGGCCTGCTTGATATGCACGCTCACAGCCGCGCGCTAGGATGCCGCTCTCTGCCAAGTGCGTGATTAATTAACATCCAGCTCGTAACCCCCGAATTAGCGCCGGAGCACACGGGCTAATGAGCTCACTGTGATCCTGCAGGTTACAATGACTCCTCCACCACATCCATCAGACCCAACTCTGAACGACAGAGATGGACGTGACGCTGGGAGACTGACTAGGCCTACAGTACGAGAAAGTACATATGTGTGTGTGTTCAGCAGGGAAAGACGGATAGATAGTGAAAGGGAGCGAGTAGATCCTTACAGCACTGTCTATAAGAAGTGCTTGAATTCTGTTTACAAAAGTGGGCTCGGTTAAAGCACCACTCACACTGTCCTAAAAACAGGACAGTTTGTTTGTTTGTTTGTTAATGTCACCCACAGTTTAACCGTAGAATGCCACTGGACATTATGCATAGCATACAGTAATATTTTTGAGACCAAAATATCCAATGTTGCTATATCTAGATACATGGCTCCCAGATGAGTTATTTATTTATTTATTTTTTGTAAATATCTCTAGAGACCTTATTTTGAAAAAAAGAACCCTCTTTTTGAAGAGACATTGAATCCTCTTGACTCCCATAACACCTGCTATATTATGTGAGTTCTCAGATAGGTTTATTAAACCACCAAGCGTGCACCTGAAACATGCACAACCCTTCTTACCAGGGCTGCATTCAACCCTGAAAAAAAGGTACAGTGGAGCGTTGAACACCCTGTTGTATAATGCAAGCATTAGAACTATGGCAGCTGAAAAGGCCAATTGTGGTGTTCTTTTTTAAGAATTTTCCTGCCACTCCACAATAAAACAAGGGTGAATCAAAAATTATCCGCACTCTGGTTGTAAAATTTATTTTAATCAACTTTCAGAAAAGACAAATACATCATTTTACGATATAATCTGCCTGCTTTTCAATACACCTCATCCATCTGTCAACAAGCTTTCGTATTCCCTCATTAAGAAATGTTGAGGCTGAGCTTCGAGCCACGAATCCACCGCTGTCTTCACCTCTTCACCAGGTGTGAATCTTCATCTTCGTAGGGCTTCTTTCAGGGGACCAAACAGGTGATAGTCCGATGGGGTGCTATAAGATCAGAACTATAGGGAGTATGCTTTAACACCTCAAAATGAAGTTTTTGGAGAGCGTCGACAGTATGGGTAGCGGTGTGTGGACGTGCATTGTCATGCAACAACACGATGCCCTTGGATAGCAGCACTCTGCCTTTTGTCTGTAACGAGCACTGCTGATTGTTGAACCTTTTTCCTGATCATGTTCCAATACTGGCCCTTGAGAATCCCAGAAAATTGTAAGCGTCAATTTTCCAGCTGATGGTTGACGTTTGAACTTTTTCTTGGTTGGCAATTGAGGATGTTTCCATTCCATACTCTGCCGTTTACTCTCAGACTCGTAGTGATGAATCCATATCTCGTCAGTACGGATAATTTTTGACTCACCCTCGTACAAAAGATATAAACATGTCTTCTAATGTCTTCAATTGTTGTGTATACCAAGCGGCAGTGGCCACATTTGTAGAGGACTTTATTAGAATCCATTGTGCGAACTTTTTAATATGCACTTTGCTGTTGGTTGGATAACACCTCTGACATACACACCAAACAAGAGAAAATGCCATTTGCACATTGTTTCACAGAAGTGTTTTTCAACACAGAATTCATAGTAAAATGGTACACGGTGTTTTGAGATTGAATGTGCCCCAACCTGAAGACTACTGCACATTAACCAATCACTGATCACTGTTTGGGTTTTACTCCTGACTCCACCCCTGTCCTGTAATTGTTTTTTTTAACAGTAGTACAGTAGTAGTCAGCCCATAAATACCCCACTGTTTTATTGTTGCATTCATTTTTTTTTTTTACAGAGTTTCCATGCTTCCTGGGTTTGACACTGTCCTGTTTTTGTATTTTTTTAATCATCGATTCTCCTTGTTTGATGCTTCCGGCCTGCTCTTTGACCTTCTCTATGGAGCACGACTATGATAGACTATGACTATGCTGAGCATATACACGTGCATGCTCCCCTCAATAAATGTTCCATTGTTTCATTAGGAAAAATTATCATCAATAAGTTATACAATATTTTTTGCTTTAGAAACTTTTAGCAAGTTTTGCTTTAATCAAACTTGCTGGTATATGTAATTATCCATTTGTTGTAAACTACCACATTATCCGTTACCACATTATCCATTGGTATATTGGACCATGATAGGTTCAGCCAGTGCCATCTAGAGAGAGAGAGAGATGTGTGAAGACAGTAAGTTCAGCATGCTTGATCCTTATATTCACATAGACTTTGGCTTGTTCAAGGAAGTTCTTGGTGGGCAATTTGAATACGTAAATACAGAGGGACAACTGTGTTTTTTGGTAATTAGTTATTAATAAATGCATTGATTTACACTTATTCTACAATGTGCTGATGTGTAAACAGTTACATCAGTATGACTGTTAAAAGTAAAATTCAGTATTATTTACAAATTAAATGAACGGCTAGGATTGCCTGTCGACATGTTTTAGGCTAATGTTACCCTTTAACAGTGTATCACAAACCGTCTATTCTGATGCATCTCTACTGCATTTCTAGTATTTGCTGCTAAATTCTGGGAACTACTGAGAGTCTCTTGGGCCATCTTGCTGTTAAAAAAACAGGTCGATTAGAAAGAATGGAGATGATGCAACTTTTTCTCTATTCTCAAGTTGGCTCCAGGTTTAGCAATTTGCGCAATTTCATCAAATAATGCAACCTTTTTTTTCTTTTTCAAAACTACTGAGAATTCATATTTTCATATTTTAATTGACAAATGCATCCAAAATATCAATCCAAAAAAAGTTAATTTAAAAAATAACTTGTTTAGGTTTAGAAGTACAGGGGTTAGACAATGAAACTGAAACACCTGGTTTTAGACCACAATAATTTATTAGTATGGTGTAGGGCC
>JAOVVH010000059.1:21461222-21473511 GCA_028566435.1 Scorpiodoras heckelii | reverse complement strand
TCTCTTTAGAACATGATTAAATCATGTAAAAACTACTTCATCTTGATGGATTTAAATTCTGAGTAAACATAAATTTATTATGTGCAACCGATGTACATATTTTTTTCATGTAAATCCAACAGACTTTTTTTTTTCGGTGTAGTTTGTATACTGAAAAAAAGTGGGATCAATTTGATTTGATAAATGAGTTAAACACTTTCTCATTTTGAGATGCTTTTTGCAAGACAGAAACGATTCAGTAATTCCTTTGCAAAAGGCCATGCTGAACTCCTACATGCTCTTTGAGAGGTTTTTGGGTTGAATTATAAGGTATAAAGATTTTCTTCGTCTTTTGTGTTTCTTCTACTCTGGTCAAAAAATAGGAAAAAAAAATCAGTGACTCAGCTGTTTGCATGCTGCATTATAAAAGAATGGCAGTGGAGCGGCAGCAAACAGCGCCGTTAAAAATGCATGAGCCACTACCCAGCACTGCTTTCACCGCATCGAATAGAGCTATCACGGGTGCCTGTTATCTCCAGAAGCCCCAGGTAGAAATGGTAATGATACCACTTAACATCGCTGCACATATGGAGGGAAAATGGAAATGCCAACAGCACCTCAACTATAAAGAAAATCAAATTGAAATATTAATCCGCTGATTAATATAACATTATGAGCGCCCATTCTCTTTGTTGTTTAACAACAAAGGGTTGCAAAATAAGCAACTGCCTAAGAGGTAAGGGGTTTAAAAGAGTCCCACTGAGGTGCTAAAATCCCTTTCAAACATCATTACCACGCATAATGTATTCACTTCCACAGTGCTGAGATTTTGATATTGATGTTTACTTCATTTATTTTTTAATTAATGTTCTTTGTTAATGAATTCTTTGATGAGAGGCATTTTGTAAGTTTTTAGCCCATGAACAAAACACCACTGTAAAAAGGTGAAAATCGTAACACGTACAGGGTGTCCAGTTAAAACTCAGCCATTTTTGTGTTTGTTATAAAATTCATGTCACCTGGAAATGTGGTCTGGAGTTTGTTTAGGAACAAGCAGCACTGCCAGAAGCACTGTTAATTAAAGTAATCTCAAATGAACTGCTGTGAAGAGACGATTCAGATCATCATGGCATGTTAGAAAAGTTCATGTCTCTCTCTAAATGAGTTCGAGCTTGCTAAAGCTCAACAAATGAACGGCATGTTCAGTATTCTTGTCATGAAGTTTGTGAGTGGCATGAGTTTGTGTAAACTACAGAAGACTAAAAGTTCATTGTGATGCTGCAAACACCCATAAACTGTCAGGAGATTCCCAAATTTCATAAATACACACCCTTTGAATGAGTGTTAACGTTATTTTTGAGAGAATGTTGACTAATAAGGGGAGTTTAATCATCTGATCATGACTGAAACCTAATGATGTAAGCAAAACTTGTGTAATCCTTTCTTTCTTTCTTTCTTTCTTTCTTTCTTTCTTTCTTTCTTTCTTTCTACAAACCCACCATCCATTATACAGTCCAATTGTACAACTGTGTATGATTCATTTCTTTGAATCATTTCATTCTTCATTTCAACTAAATTCATTTCTTTTCCGCAGTAAGATCCGTCTGATTACCTGCGCACACAAAGACAAAAGTAGAAACCGTTTGGAATTTCTGATCCCCCAACTTGTCCTCAACTGCACAAAACCACTCTGAACTTCTAGAAGAAACTTGGAAGGCACCATAAAATTCTCAAATGGATGAATACATTTTGGAAAGAGCACATGAATTTTGTGTCGCTCATGCGGTGTCAAAACATGGCCTTATGCCATTTCATATTCAGTGAGAGCAGAAAATGTGCATTTTACTCTTTGAAACAAAGAAAATGGTTTGCTTCACCCCACAAATGACTGATTGTGTTTGCAGTACCTCACTTACACTATGGTGCTATTTTTCTTTCTATCCTTCAAGCCAGTCTAAATGAAGCCAAACTATACAACCCTAAAGGCACATTCATCACCCTGCGTGGAGAAGCTCTGTGCAGATGTTACGCAAGTAACTGATTGCTCCCACTTTCACAAAAAAAAAAAAAAAAATGCAACTAGAATTAGGCCTTTTCATCGGCAAATATATTTCACTTGTGATTAATTGCAAGACTCAAATCCAGATCATTTCTACACAAGAGAGAGCATTTTGGCTTTGTAAAAATGATATAAAGAAAATGCAAATCGTTGGTGTTCTTGGCACCAAACATATGCTGCCACGATGCCAACAAGCCTGCCCCTGACGCTCCCAGCTGGAGGCTTCTAAGACTTGCTTTTGGCAAGGGATTTTTTTTCCCCATCCCGTTTTGCAAATGATCGGCAATTAATATGCCAAGCATCCAAGCCCTAATCTGCACCTGTTTATGTGTAAGTTTAAATGTGTATGTAATGTGTGTAGGTGCAAATGCTTTAGATTGATTAAAATATCTGTGAGTTTGTGAATCATACAGGACAAAAAGCAGAGCAGATACTGAATATATTACTATTAGAAATAACTACATTATGTGAGTGTATTCTGTATAAGTGCTCTATAGAGTGCACACAATTGGCAACATTTTAAACCCCAGTTTCTGATGTTCCCTTTTTTCGTTGTGTTTTTTTTTAGACTCTGTGCACCTGAAAGCTGAAACAAAGCCTGAGAGCAGAACGAACATATTTACATCTTTCCAGTCAGCCATTTTAGGAAGTTAAAACTGTGGTAAATGCAAATCAAACAAATATTCAAATGTTGCTCTTGCTTTTAGTATATGGGAAATCAGTCTGGTGCAATATGTAGACTCCCATTCTTAATTGTATGTACAGTTTTTTTTAGCAGCTTATAGTTGCTAGAATCCTATATGTCATGCACAACGTCCAGGTCAAGCCTGGTCAAGATAGTTAAGCATTCCTATTAAAATGTAATGAGCATTTTCACTGTAAGAACAAGACTTAGTAATCCCATGATATCTTGAAGTATTCTAACGGAGTGGTTTCTGTACATGACTCTCCTTTCTGGCTCATCTTCCTCGCCACACAACTTATGATGGATAGGAGGCCTTAATGAGCTTCTTACAAGCAATTAAGTAATCAGGGAGCCCTGCTGCTCTGCGACGAGGCTTTAGAGAGCGCTGACAAACGGTGGGCCGTCAGCGCTCCAATCAACAGGACACAGAGCTCAGCTCCACCACCAACGCTATTTTAGACAACTAGCTAATGAAAACATTCACACATCCATGGATTTATCAGTTTTTATCAGACAATAAGGCCACTTGCCTAAAAATAATGCATAATATATTTTTTTCGGTAAATGTAATCTTATAATAAAATGATCAAGCTAAATGATTTTAACAAATACGTTCCTCACACAGCTGTGTTGCAGTCCGTTTTCAGAACAAACCAGCCATTTCAGAACGATGGTGTGTTAACCTTAAAGCAAAAATGGCATTTACATAACTTCCACTCCAAATGTTCAGTCAACCGGGACATGTTTTGTGTCTGCTGTGTGCTTCTTTGGTTTTTCACTGAAGCTGAACGCTAACGTGGCCATCAGTTTAGCATGCCATAAAACACATCACAATCATCACACCCTCACCTTGAACTGCGTCACTTTAACGTTTGATATCACAAACAGTCTTGTTTGTATGACTGTTTCATTTTAAAGCAGAATCATTTTCTCTCTCAGCTCATTGTATGTTGTCTCTCAGGTTCGCAGTGTGACGAAATTTGAATGTGAGATGAAATTTGGAAAATGATATACCGTAGTTCTAATTTAATTTCTATATTTATGTATTGACTTTAACTTTCCCTAACTTGCTTGTTTGGGCAAGCAGTTAAAATGGTAGCATTATTAACTTTAGAGTCCCAGGGGAAATTATGCTAATTAGAGTTTTGTCCAAACTATGCCTTTAAGTACAGACTTTGCATAAAAACAGTAGTTAGATGTCTTTACATTGCTTGCACATACATTGGCACTGGTCCTATTTCCCACAGCAGAGTAAATATGTACTTGTTATGCTAAATTGTTCCACTAATGGGGCAGTTATAGCTGAGTAGTTGGTAGTTTAAGACACTGTACTACTGACCAGAAGGTCATGAGTTCAAACCCCAGCACCACCCAAGCTCCCACCATTGGGTTTTTGTGCAAGGCCCTTAACCCTCAACTGCTCAGT
The DNA here is from genome assembly GCA_028566435.1 of Scorpiodoras heckelii. NCBI lineage: Eukaryota > Metazoa > Chordata > Actinopteri > Siluriformes > Doradidae > Scorpiodoras > Scorpiodoras heckelii. The sequence goes on along the minus strand of JAOVVH010000059.1, from coordinate 21,469,362 downwards.
TGTGTAAATGAGATAAATGTAAGTCACTCTGGATAAGGGTGTCTTCTAAATACCATACATGGTATTTGCTAATCTACTTTAACTAGCCTGATGTATTACATGGTATTAGTTAATCTACTTTAACTAGCCTGATATATTTTCATAACTTTTCCTCCTATTGTTAATGTCAATGATGGTGTGTCAAACTTAATTTCAGCCTGTGACACATATACATTTTATGAGCCCGTGAAGTGGAAGCCTGTTCATTTTTAATATAGATACATATAAATGCCACTAATCTGATTATGGTTGTATCATATTCATTTTTGTTTTATAATGACAGAAAGGTTTACTATACTATAGCAAAAGAAAAATCCATAATAGGTATCTTTGGTGACAGTAGACGTATCCTCAGTGTTCCATGTTTTGTCTTCACTCTTCGCTCTCCATCAGCTTCTTTAACATGTCTGTAGGTTGCTATGCTATGTGATGCATTTCAGCATTTGGACCTAATCATTAAACTGAAGTTTACTTAACACCAGAAGTGTTCCTAAAGTGTTTGTAGACACACCCTTGCATAAAACACACCCTTGATATACACATCCTTTTTTAACCAGCATTTCAGTGTACTAGAGTTCTGTAAGACACAACACACAATCCCATGTGCACTGATGCATTTGCGCAGAAACCCAAGGATGTTCAATATTTATAGAAATTTTTTTATTTGTTTTATTGCCCCAACGTCCTCTATCACATTTTTATGTGAACTGTATTTTATATCCATCTGGTCCAATGAGGACTCTCTCCATTCTTCATGTTTCACGAAATGTAATAATTAGGTACAGGGGCATAGACAGAATGTGAATTCGAAGGATAATGCTGATGCATTAGGTACAAATGTTGGGTAGTAACGTGCTATGGGCTGATTTAATATTAGATATGGATTTATACTCCAGCCAAATCAAATTAGACAGTGGCTTGATCTGAGCTGCCGGCTTTGAGATTGTCACCTGCAGCCTATGGCCAGGTTAGTGTCTGTTAGAAAGTAAATAGGTAAATAGGAGAAACTGCTCAAACTGTCCAATGACTGGTATGACAAAACTTGTAATTACAACCTGAATGGGCATTTTTTTTGTAGCTCAGAAGTCACATTTACTGTTATTCTTGGGGCACACCATGAGAACACAGCCTACAGAATATCCTACTTCATTCATGGTTCATGTTGCCCCCAAAAGCCTTTTGTTCCTTCTCTGTTAGATTTCTTCTTTCTTCCTTGACAATATCTTCCTTGCATGATGTTTAAAAGCCACGTCCCCAAATTAAAAAGTGGCGCTTCTTTCTGTGTAATTAGCAATATTTGGTCTCAGGAAAGCTCCCTGGGTTGCAACAGTACAATTCTTACTGTGACAGGGAGAGAAAGAAGTGCATTTTAATTGCAAGAGCAGCAGTGTTCCAAATGCAGCAGGCTCAGGGCTATGACACACGACGCTCCACTCTGAATTCTCAGCTCCATGTTTCTCACCCAAAGGAGACAGGCTGAGCATCCCTGGGCGCAATCACACCTCAGCCTCGGCGATGACTTCCTCACGTATTAGAACGCAGCCCCCTACACGGCTGCAGCTGAGAGGCAGGGAGTTATTGGAACATGGCGGGAGAAGTGTGCACTGCAAAGCAAATATGTTGCTTATTAATAGGCTGCTTTGGTGAGTAGTACCTGGAGCAGTGCCGGGAGGGACCATGGGTGAATGCCAGAAGTGCAGTGTGTGTGTGTGTGTGTGTGTGTGTGTGTGTGTGTGTGTGTGTGTGTGTGTGTGTGTGTTAAAGAGAGAGGGAAGAGAAATTCTGCTGAGGGAGCACATTCGTGCCATTCTGGCATACCATTCACACACACACACACAGACACACAGACACACACACACACACAGCCCAAGTATGTGTTCAAATAGAAGACAGAACTCCATATTCCATGGATACACCTTTGCTCAGAAAAAAAAAAAAAACATGCGAGCACACACACACCCACACAACAAGCCAAGGTAAACTAAAAAAGGAGAGATTTATGACACAGTGAGAAAAATGTGCTTAATGAGAACAGTTTGATTTGGTTTGGATACGAGTGGTCTGTTAAAACCTGACCTGTATTCCTGAATAATTAATGATGAACGATAGTGAAAGATTCAATCAAAACATTTGTTAAATGTTTCATGTTTATGTGGTCACAGTATGACAACAACAAAATGCTGGCCAGTTCTGTGTAGCACTCATCCATATGGCTGACTGCCACTTGGAGCGCTCTCTCTCTCTCTCTCTCTCTCTCTCTCTCTCTCTCTCACACCTCATCTCTCTCTCCACCTTCTCTCCACACATGCTTCTTCCTCACCATCTCTGTGTGAGGCTTCATACTCCGTGTGTGTGTGTGGTTTTGTTTGTGTGTGGGTGCTTGTATTCAATTTGCTATTTTTCCCTTTCACTCTTTCACTTGCTCAGTTCTTTCCCTCTTATTCTTATTTTTTGGACTCCACAGATGCATAGTGATACTGGATTCAGTAATGGTGTAGTAACTGTAGTAGATGATTAAGAGATTTTTTAACGTCATTAGCTGAAGCTACTTGGCATTTTCGTGTGTGAAATTTCCATAGATACAGGCCCTCGTGTGTGTGTTTAAAAAGCTGTTCTGTAAATGATTAGGGAATATTTCGGATCCCAGGGCGACGGAAAAGCACTGCGCCACAGAGCCGTGCTCCTGATTCCATGCAGATAGCGCAAGCTAATTATGATCTAATAACTGGCAGACTGTCCAGCATTATTACAGGAAGGCAAGGTTAAATTAATAGCTCATCATCTGCCCTCAGAATCAGTCATTTTGTTATAATGATCATAATTTCAGCGTTAAATCTTAATTACCTGCCAAGATCTTAAAGGAGGGCTGCCAATTTGTGGCCTCGATGAGAATGAAGGCCGGCATTGTTCAAGTCAGGATCTGTTTTTCAAAAGGGAAAAAAAGAAATAATCAAGTTAACAAGGTACACAACACGACAGCAGAGCCTCATTCAAGAACATTTTTCAGCTTCTGTGGCGTCCAGTGTTCTCTTAAGAAAACCAGATGTTTGCTAAGTAATAAGTGCTTTGCACAGGGTCTTGTGTTCTCTGCTAATTTACTCACACTGGCAATAAAAACCGGGCAATTAACTTGTAATTTTGAATACCCCCCTCATTCCTCCTGCTGAACATCATCAGAACTGATCATATTCTGCATATTCAGATTGAATTTCTGAAGAAATATCCAGCAAAACTATCAATTACTTGAAGTATAAGCATGAAAAATAATGCTAATTTGCTCCTAAGAAGTGTGGCATTGCATAAATTCTTTCACAGGCGGCCTGTCCTAGTGGAATTGTTATCAAAAACAAACACATTTTCTATGCTGCAAATAAAAAAAAAAAGCTAAACAAAAAAAAATAAACAACACAGCCCAAACTGTAGCTTCACACGGCTGAGCACTGAAACACAGAACTGTTAATTGGAAAAGCGTGAGAGATGTTAAAGCTTAAAGGAAAGCAGCAAGACCAGAAATCCACATCTCTCCCTGTCTCTCTCACTCTCTCACTCATTCTCTCTTGGTGCCTTTCCGCTTTTCTGTTTGTGGTGTCATGGTGTGTTGATTCACAGCAAACAGCTCCAGGCTTCAGGACAAGATTCAGACACAGACAGAGACATGGTGAGAGATTCACTGTTGAATTCAAGTGAGGTCCAGGAGATGCAACATGTTACACAACATGAACTCGCACCCGTGAATTTGTAACAATTCAGACAATTCATGAAAAGATCCAATGTTTGAGGGTAGTCTTAGAGGAGAGACTAGTGCTCACATTTTGCGTACAGCTTAATTCTTGTGGAAACGATTGAAATATAATTTGTATGGATTTTTCATGAGAATGAGGCCCAGTTTCCTGAGAGCACTGTAAAATTAAGATCATATTCGCTGGAAAGGGAGAAAGTGTTTATTGTGAGGCTCACTCGACCATTTAACTGTGATCTGCATGCTGTGGTGATTACTATCATGCATAATAACATACAATGCAATATAATGAGAGTGAGAAAATATATACTGTATACAATCCCTATTTACAGAAAAGTTGGGACAGTTAATTTTAAAAATGCAATAAAAACTAAAAACTGTAATTTGTTAAATCACTTGAACGTTCACTGGCAAACCTAATTGTATTTTGTGAATATAAAAAGCAGTGAAATGTAACATCTGCAGCACACTCAAAAAAGTTGGGACAAAGGCAAAAGACTGAAAAGGTTACACTAGTAACACTGGAAGGGTCCACAATTAGCAGTTTAACTGGTAACAGGTGAGGTCATCAAGACTGAGTATAAAAGGAATATCCACCAAAGGCTTAATCCATGCTAGCAAGGATGGTCGTGGTTCATCATTTTGTGCCAATCTTCATGAGAGAATCGTCAGTCAGTTCAAATACAGTGTTTCTAAATGCAAGATTGTAAAGAACTGAGGTCTTTCACCACCTACAGTTCAAGATTTTAAAAAAAATCATGGATTCAGGGGAAATATCAGTGTGTAAAGGCAATGGGCGGAAACTGCTGGAACAGTGCAAGTGAGTTTGGAGCATCAGTATGCGATCAAAGTCTGCATGAAAGTTGGTAAAGGTCTATCAGAAACTTGAAATGTTGGTTATGGAAAGGTTATGGACAAGCTACCCTATCGTCACACGATCGTTTAACAATTTCCTAAATATAGTGATCACAGGAGATGAATCATGGGTGTTCGAGTATGATCCTGAGACAAAAAAGACACAGTCCTGAATGGCACGTGAATGACAATATCACCTCACCCAAAGAAAGCTCACATGAGCGAATTAAAAATCAAGTCACTGTTCATCATCTTTTTTGATTCTCAAGGCATCGTCCATGAATTCATTAAAGAATTTGTGCCAGAAGGCCAAATTTTAAATGAAACATTTTACCTTGGAGCTTTGAAGCGTTTGAGTAAGAGGTTTTGTGTGTGCGCCGTCATATAGTCTCTTCATGGATCCTCCATCATGGCAATGCACCGAGTCACACTTCACTGGCTGTGAGAGAATTTTCGGCTGAAAAAAACATTCCAGTCCTTCCATATCCACCCTACATAAACTATACAATTACCTTATATTTTGCTATAAAAAAAACTTATTTTTTTCAGATCACAGATTAAAAAAAGGAAACAAATCACCTTAAGATTACCACTAAAAGTGATGATAAAAAAAGGAAAACAAAAGAAGTCAATTTAGAATCACTCAGATTTGTCAGAAACTTTAAAATGCTATTTTTACACAGCTAGTAGGGGACAGCGTGATTAGTTGTGTGTACACTGGGAGTAAATTAATGTTGTACTGAAACAAAACTCTCCTGAACATCTATTAGTTCATCTGATGACGCAGCTACTATGCCCTGCTACAATTTTTAAACTTTGTATTGCCTAGAAAATAAAGCATTGACACATGTGGTTTGATGGGCAGGGGTGTGTGTGGCGATTCTACTAATGTTTAAACTGGCATTTTGTAAATGACTAGATGACTAGTCTAAATAAATAAAAAAAAACCACTCAGAAAACAGCCTACAATCAGCACATTTCATCTTTAAGGCCAAACATGATAGGAGAAGATGTTTCTGTATATAAAAACCATTTGCTTAATCTAATATTTCAAATATTAAACAAACAGTGTTAGGGTGATCCACTGTGTTGATAGTGTATACAGACAAACAAGTCAGTGGCAAAATGATTTTTGACTGAAGAAGAAATATAAGTATATGGATTTTATTGGGATGTCATTTGACTGCTTCATAGTTTTATGATCTTTTTATGGTGATTAATGTACTTCATAGATGTTATATTTTTCTTGATTTTGTATTGTCTTTCATAGTTTCTCATACTCTCTTTGTGGTGGTTAATACACTTCTTAGATTTCAGCTGTGTTTATTTCTTTCATAGTCTCATTATAAAATAAAATCCAGCTTCAGCTTTTAAATATATGAAGAAACCACATAGGCTACATCCACATTAGTACATTTTAGGTATATATATCACTTTTGCTATGTAAACGCCTGTTGTCCATACTACTCTGGAATGTTCAAACCTCTTTAACAGAGACCTTTAGAAATGCCACCAGATCCATTTTAGATTTAAAACTCTGATGTTGTGTTATAGTGGGGATGGGCAGAAAGAAGGGGCCGATGAAGCGGACGCCCTTATTCACTTCCTGATTGGGTCTTATCAGTCACGATGTTCCTTTACTGATTTGTCACACTCGTGTCATGTGACCCTTTTCCGGAAGGAAACAAAACGGCATCAGTCTTGACTACCAGCAGTGAATACAGTGTGAATAAGTACAAGCATTACTGACCTTGTTGTCTTTGCTAGCAGCTGTTGTGCAGTTAAAGTCTGCCTTACGTAATGCTGTAACTGCCTTCATGTAAATGATGCAAGCTATTATTTGAGCAATCTATGACAATTCCCATGTCCAGCGGTGTCCTGTTTGCACCGGCACATGCATGTCCGGTGTACATGAATCATCATGTGATATGCATGTTCAGGTGTGTTAGTATGGATGGAGTTTACCTCTGATACCGAGCTGAAACCCTCATCTGGATGGAGATGGAGGATGTTTTTATTTTAAAATGCCGCTTAATAATGAAAATTATTAGTATTAGTGTGTACATAGCCATAGTAAGGCCCAGTGATGCCTGACAACACATAATGGTAGCCTATAACAACTTGTATTGTTAAGCAAGAGCTGTATTGCTCAAGACCCAAGCATTGGGCGATACCCTCTGTGTAGCAGCTAGCCCACTTCACAGTTTCTCTAGGAAATGTACATTCTACAAATAAATAAACAAATCTTCTTATATTCATTCATTCATTCATTCATTCATTCATTCATTCATTCATTCATTTATTCATTATCTAAGCCTCTTATCCTACTACTGGTTCACAGGGGGTGTTAAAGCCTATCCCAGTGCTCATTGAGTGGAAGGCAGGTAAACAAAATGGACAGGTTGCCAGTGCATTGCAGCTCTTCTTATATTTTTTGTATTATATTATTATTTTTCTTATTGCATTCATATATTCATGAGTCTGTTTGGCTGGTCGCTTTAATCTAATGGGTTTAATCTAATTGGAACAAACCTCAATAACTCAAAAGCAAGTAGTTTGCTATTGTTGCCAAAAGTTTGAAAACTTCTGTTCTACTCCAATGCTGATCCTCTGAATGTAATGTAACTACTGAATTACTGTATTTTCACTAAGGAATATAGAACATGTGCATCCACTGTGTATCATTATATATTAGACAATTTTCTGTTGGGTGTTTTATTCCACATGACTGACGAAAATCGGTGTATTCTATCCGAATTTGATTGAGATTCACTTTCTATGTTGAATCAAACTGTTATTAGTAGTGGAGTCAGCACCATCCGGTCTGTTCAACATACTGGTTGTGAAGGATCTGTGATCTGTGGCAGAGAGTGGAACATAAATCAGCTGAGTGTGTCTGCTGTATGGATGCGGTTGGTGCTAGAGGTGCCATCGCTGAGCCTGGTGCAGAATGGGCAGAGTCGAGTACATCACATCCACGTGAATGAACCTACTGTGCATGTCAAAATGAAACCCAGGCTGAGAATCATTTACCACTGCCAGCTCATTACAAGACTGACTATGTACTATCAAAGAATGTATTGTATTGCACACAATGTATAGATCAAGTGAGCAGGAAGTTCACTTTAGTAAAATGGATGCATTATTCTGATATTAATATGTTGGTCTTCTCAGATATTTCCTGCATCGTGCTTATACAGATTGTGATTTTTAAAGTTTAAATCTAAAAGGTTTATGCACATTTGTGTCACAGACAAATCTTGTATATTGTGTACTGTATACTCTGTATACTCTGCTCGCTCACAATATAATGATTCAAATTTTTATTGGAAAATTCTTGCACCCGCTTGGACAAATGGAAAATTTATGTAACAGATAATAGGCAAAAGGCAGGAAATGGAATAGACTCAGCTGCAAAATTGCTCAATTCTCTCTAAATTCAGTCCAGGAGGAACAAAGAAACAACCAAAAAAGGCCCAGAATCATCATGATTAGAAACTCAGTCCC
>JAOVVH010000059.1:21430766-21445960 GCA_028566435.1 Scorpiodoras heckelii | reverse complement strand
TACAATTAAAAAGTAAGGAAAATGTAACAATTGGTGCTGAAATATAATCTATTGCTTTATGTGTGTATTAAAATATACTTAATTTCTTATCAATTACAGTTAGTAACAGTTGGGGTGTGAATGTGTTGACATTCAGAAAAGTGCGCACTCTGAACAAACAAACAAACAAACAAACAAACAAACAAACAAACAAACAAACAAACAAACCTATCCCTGTAATGTTATACTTTTAATGGGAATAAGATTTCACTTTTGTTACTTTATGATAATGATATTATAGATAGTTACATTGGTCTACTTTTTAACATTACCAATTTATTTGTCATGAAAACAGAGCAAATGAAAAATTCATTTCTGAGACATTACTTCTCTGCCTGTGTAAAACTGAAACCGAGCAACTATGTATGACATTATATCAGTAACTATAGTAATACCCAGTAACATAAATTGTTTTGGACACTGATTTTTAATTGAATCAGTCCCAAATTATGTTATTCTAACTATCTCTTCATTGATAAAAGCACAAAATGCCAGAACCTATATGCATGCACGCACCCTGACGTCATGGCTCCACTAGTTTGCATGGGTGTGGTTAATCACAAACAGTACAGACAGCAAGAAACTGAAGATCCGATATCATCAATATCAGGTGTTAGGCACGAAGTGATTGCAGCAATTAGTGCTGTAGTGTATATTTAGATAAAATATGTGCTGTTATAACACATAAGCAAATGGTGTGTGAAAGACAGCTTTCAGTAACACACAAGATTTTTCTCATTTCTCATTCATTTTGGAGTCCTTCAGTAAATAAAGCTTTGTACTGGTGAATAAAACTTCTAAAAAAAAAAATTTCTGACACATTTGGAAATGGATATTGGCTGTGCTCTTATTAGCCAATGTCTACAGTGATGATTACATTACAAATAAAACTTACCTTCAGCCTTTTCTGGTACTACACATGTGTCATCATAGAAATGCCTGGTACCTTTATCAAACATGCAACCTGCAGCAACAAGACATGTCGTATTATTATGTAGAGCATTTACAGGAACACAGATAAAACCTACTTTACCTTTAGGTATAACAAATGTTACTGTGACGCTTTGAACAATACCTTCACTTCTGTTTGCATGAGCCAAAAAACCCTCCTGTCTCAGGTAAACTGAGTGGCAGCTAGGCACTTCTGCAGAAAAAAAGGAAATACTAAATATTTTCATTCCCATAAATTACAGTACAACATAGGCACATAAAAGAGGATCAAAAACCTGTAAGCATTCAGCAGCATATTTTTTCATTTGGGTGAAATATGTATTGTATACTGTATTGTAATTAAATCAAAACAAAGGTGCAGTTTCTAAGTGAATGCACAATAAAACAGCTAACCCTGTTCATTTGAGCCTATAAAGATCTTTCGAGGCCTCATCCAAGTAATGGCCCTGTCGAGGAAATTACTGTTAATTAAATTAGCCACTGCCCTCCCATCCTCTCTACAGCACACAACAAACATGCTCTTTTTATGGGACCAAATTCTTCTAAATGACAAGGTGAAGAAGACACACAAAACACGCCAAGGTTTTTAACCCTCAAAGTAAAGACGTTATAATGAAATTTTATTTTATAGGTGTAGCTTTTATACACTATAAACTTTTGAGTATATATTTGTAAGCAAATTAGAAAATATCAATATTTTAATTAAATGGACAGAATACTGTAATTAGTAAAAACATCAAATAATAGATTATGAACCTGAGGTATAAATAACTTCAAATTTATTTCCCCAAAATACAAAGCGACATGTCTGTTTCTCAGGAGAGGGGATTACGGCATGTGTCCTGATTCACATAACTACTACAGGAAGCAGCTGAGGGCCAGACGCTACATTCCTTCCTGACAGGCTGCTCCAGTGGACTTCTCCTTTTTTTTCTTTTTTTTTATGAATGAACAGCAAACGCCACTTCATTCATGCCAGAGCTGGGCCAAAAGCCTTGGAGCCCCATGGGAGAGATTATAGGGGCCCATCTCTCCTCCCTGTTCCAGCCAGGCCCTCAGGAAATGAGACCAGAGCCCCTTTTCTCTACTAATGCACTAATTCTATCAGTCACCCCATCCCTCACACAGCCATGATCTGCCTTTAGAAAAAAAAAAAAACAGCATTTACCGGAACAGTCTCAGACTCTTTCCTGTCATACTAGTGGGGAGGTTAGAACTCGGCTGAGGGGAGTTTATTAGCAAATTTAGGCTGACTGTTCCCGCTAACCAAATGGTAAACATCTGTGCACTATGTATAATTAATTCATTTGTAAAAATGCACTCCAGAAGAGAAGATAAGCTGAAATGTGCTCTGTTACACAAACACACACACACATACACACACTGAGACAAGGAGGATTTGGGTCATAATACTGTATTTTATCTTTTCAATAGAGTTTGCTTAATTTAACACAGACCTTGTGTAAGAAAATCGTACTCCAACATCTACAGAGCAATCTTACTCCTAAACATATACTAATAAATGCATTTTTGTGTGTATTTAAATCACCTGAGTCATAGGTGAAATCTCGTGGCTCTTGCTTTATCATCATAGAAGGGGGATACGATTGAGGCAGGGGGGCTCCCACCATGAGTGGATGCTCAAACAGTGGATCCGAGTATTCCTGCTTAAACCCCTGGGACTGGAAGGGAATGCTGGGTTCAGACATTTGTCTGTGGTACAAGGGACGCCTGTCTTGTCCCATTGAAGCCGAAGCTGGAGAAGGGAATGAATGGCACGGTTCTGATAGTTGACGCCGGAACCTGATGAAAGTCATTAGAACAGAACAGTCAGGACTTTTTATTTTAATTAAAAATGAAATTTTAACACTTTTATGTGAATGATACTATTCGTTCTCTCAGTTGGTTATATAACATAGGTGAAGCATATGTTCAGAATAAACTTTTCCCAATGAAAGTCAAGTACATCAAGGGGCACACTCAGGGAATAACTCCTATTTTTGCCACAGCCCTAGGGCAGAAAACATAAACGTCTACCCCTCAGCTACCAACAAGTTCAACTCATTGCTGAATACCATTTGTTTGGAATAGAAAAATAATTTTCTGCAATGAATTGCTTCTGTATATTTGTACTCATTTCAGAGTTGCTTCTGTTATAGATTTATCATTCAGTTATACTTTTACATCTCTTGTATCACCATAATTATTATTTAACATGCCATTTCAATGTCTTCCTGTTGTCATTGTCTTTATTGTTGACTTGCACACACAGAGCAAAACCAAACTGACTGACCCTGTCGTGCAAAAAAAAAAAACACTGTTCCTACCATTCCACTTATTTAGGACAATGAAATTTCTTCTTACTGTCCTTCCACATTGTTGGCATTAAATAATTAAAAATAACCTTCTGATATCAATGTTTTACAAAGTAACTTTGTCCCATGAAGATTTTTTTTATTTAAAAACTTTCAATTTTCTAATATTTCTATATTAGAAATATACAATTAATATAATATGTTATATATTTAATATATTATAGTGTGTGTTATTATATAATATATAAATATGATGAATATTTTCAATGTTTCTATTCAAATACTTTCTCTGCTTCAAGAAAAAAGCTATGATACACTGTTTATGGTCAGTCTTGCTGCTACAGTTTTCTGACACTGATTTCTTCCATCCAATACTGTTGTGTTCTCCTGGCTAGTAAGCATACACTGTCCTGGATATTAATTTATCATATATTTTGCACTTGTTTTAAACTCTCTTGTATTTATCCTTTAGGTAGTCCTGTGTACTGTCCAACTGCGTTGTTTGTGGCACCTGAAGAAATCACATTTTATATGGAGGAATGACAAGAAAACTCATTTGCTCTGACTTCAAACAATATTTGACTTTGTTTTGGTTTGTATTGGTTTGTATTTGGTTTTTAATGCATAATTGAAGGTATTACTGACTCGACCCTCCAACCTCTCAGCTAGGACTTTAATAATAGTTTTCAGATCTTTAGCATTAAAGTCATAACATGCTTAGAGGATAGTGTTGGACCTCTGTTTGGTGTATACAGCATAGAAATGAGGGTTGTATTCATAAAAGAGATCATTGCTGATCGTGGTTTCCAGAAATGCTGATAAAACAGACTGGATTCCTGAGATCAGAAACAGCTTGTGAAGGATCAAGAACATCTCTCTGGTATTTTATAAGTGTCAATAAATCTTGAATATTGACTGTCCATAATGGCATTTAACCATCATAAGGATTTAAACACTACATGTACCAGGTACAGGTATTTATGTGGTATGATCTTTATATATATTTAGCTCAAGCCTGTTTTGGTTCAGCATTTGCATAAATACCTGTGGTCAATGTTGTAGGTGGTGTCAGGGAGGGGCTGTGGGCCATTGAGGTGGGGGTATGTTCTGTCTGGTTTGGGGGTGAGGCCAGCACTGGGAGACACATGGTGCTGATGGGGGGATACGGGTGTGCTACAGGGCGTAGTCGCAGGACTGGAGCCCTTCATTCCTGCATGTTTTTGCTCGTAGGCACTGCAATCACCAGGAAACGAGAGGAGATTGTTTAGAGCCATAAGGATTCACAGAAAAGAAGTGCTATCAGGATAAACTGTTGGAAATATATGTAATTGTGTACATTAGCTGGAGAACTTTGTTTAACTACCTTGCACATGAGATCTGCAGCTGACATCAACACTTCAAGTTTGACTTTGCAAATGCAATTACGTGCCATTCAGACTCATTTAAACATAACACGCACATTTCTACCGTTTCATCCTTCAGCTCAAAAGAGAACATCGTTTGCACTGAGCTCACTAGTTTAGCTCAGGTGTCATCGAGCTAGTCATATTCTTCAGCACTGTGTTCGTTTCAGTCCAATTTACACCCTTTACAACACAGAATGTCGTAAGTGTATCATCAAGTCAATGGAAAAATGACTGTAACCAGGCAACCAGGTTTCATGTGGATGGTTGTCCATGTGGAGAGAAAATTAGGTACATGTATTGTGATATAGTAATTGCACTTTTTTGCCTTTTCGGTTTTAGATGCACCTGCTGTTTTGTTTCACACAGCACAATTTCTTCTGAATGAATAATTGGGGTTTGGGGGTACAGAAGGTGGCTGGTGTAAATTATGAATATTTCACCACTACTTTTTGAAAAAAATAGCTTCAATCACCTGAAAACGTGAAGAACAAGGATCTCAGATATGAATAACGTATGACTGTAGCCATGCACTGTGCAATATATATGAAGTAAAATATTAGGAGACAAATTTGTGACATGCGACACACACAGCAATATATTACAGGGCCACGCAGACTTGGACTGTGGGTTTCTATGGCTGCTGAAAAAATTAATCAGGAAAAAAATTAACCACAGCAAGAAAAGCCAGCAGGAAGATTAAACAGGGAAAACAAGTAGAAGATTCTTTAATCTTGCAGTTACATATTGTAAGGATGATGAGATATTTATAAATTCTGTCTTTTAAAGCATTATCAATTATCCAGTTACTACAGAGAAACTAATAGGAAGTGTATGTAGTAAGTAATGTACTATGTGACATATCTAAGGGAGTATAATGGGTTAAAGGAGCACTACAGTCTAATGGTTTTCACTGCTTTTGGTAAAAAAAAAGGCCAAATAGACATCATTCTGAGTCATATTTGAATGCTGTATTGGCCATACCTGATGTTGTACATGCATTTCTCTCCATAGTGGAGCTTGAAGGGTCTCTCCTGACTGCAGGCTGATCCCAGATTAGCACAGGGGCTATGGGGCTCACGCTTTATCCTCAACTGCAGCCCGTGGAATGCCACTGCGTACATGTGATAGAGAGAATGAGAGAATGAATCAATGAAAACAATGACAAAGTTAAAAATTCACCAAGAGAAGCTACCAAAACCCAGAGAAAACTGATTTAGTAAGTTGTTAAAGCACATGTAGTGATACAAAAAGTTAACTCAAGATCAAACTTAATTAAATATATTTCATTGAACTATTTCAGTGAAATATATACATGTTTATATACATATACATGTTTAAGAGACATGGCATTTCCTGGTGTGGGTGTGACCCACTGAAAATACATGCTCTCTTTTAGCTGGATGCAGATATTGCCAAGACAAGAAGGATATCATTCATCATGTGGCACACTCTCTCTGTCTCTCTCCCTTCACTTTCCCACACCATTCCCATTTCTCATGCCTTAAAGGGCTGTTAAGAGCTGAATGACTGCTGATAAATCTCCTGTCCTTAGGAGAAAAGATCAACACAAAGTCAGTAAGACTAGCATATTAGCCCTTCATTAGTCTGTACAACACTGAGAAGTAATGCGGCACTGCTGCTGTCACTTACTAAGGATAACCTGGGCTACACCTAGAAAATATTCATTTTCATCAGTAGCCAAACCACCTGGACATCTATCTATCCATCCAGCTTTCCACCCCTCTATCCATCCACTCTGTAATGGATAAATAAAGCTGGAAGAGTCTGTAAAAAATTCCTCTAGCAGTTGCCCTTACTATAGCGGAAAATCATGGAGGCTAATTCCCAACCCCCTGAGAGAATTGACCTTTTACGATCATTGATTGGAGGTTAAAAAAGCACAAGATAAAGACCTCTGACAATGTTGAACAGAGTAACACTCGTTAAGCAGTGGCTCCATGGCCGTAATTATGAGGGTGTAATGAGGGTGGAGATGCATTATTACAGCTGATGATGATGGATTCAGACTTGACCAGCCACAAGGTTTCAATTTCACTAGCTATTTACATTAAGTCTCCTTTTTCCTTTTTCTGAGCAAACCAATTATTGTGCAACAAACTGTCTGACACAATTAAAGAACAGATAAAACACATTGACAAGGTAAAAAAAAAAACAATGCATTTAAAAACTAAGGTCATATTTATATTGTCATGATCAGTACCAGCAGGAGTGTTACTTACTTTAATATCAGTACAGCAAATCACAAATCATATGGAAAAGACCAAAAAAATTTTAAAAATCCAATAACATTTTCATTACTATAATATTTACAGATTATTTTCTATAGGCCAAAACACGAACCACTTAAAGTACAGAAAAATACATCATTATAGATTTTAGTCTGAGGAACAAAAGTATATAAATCAATACAAAATGTATTTGCTCTTCGGCGAAGCTAAACGCTATTTTCAGCAGGGGACGTCATGCGCTGCAACTCTTTCAAGATTGCAGCAATTACAGACACATTGATTTCTCTTAATGGACGGCATTATGAAGGATTTGTCTGTGGCATTTGCTGGTATTATTTATTTCCTTAAAATTTGGATGATAGTTTTAAGAACTGTAAAGACTGAGAGATTTCCCATTCACATTTGCCATTTCTCATTGTTTTGTAAAACAAAATAGGCTACAGGTTATATAATGTATTACATTAACAATAACAATAACAATAACAATAAAAATAATAAGAAGAAGAAGAGGGGGTTTCATCATATGTGGGTATATAACAAATTATTAATTATGAATCTGTACTTTGTTCTATAATATTAGTACATAGTAGTCAGAAAAACATTGGACATGTTGAGAAATTTATCCATCACTAATGATTAAGGGCTGTCTATATTTTTCATAATAATGAAGTTATATTGAGGCAAATGACACATTTATTAATAACCATGTTATGAAATAAATTCATAGCTAATGGTATACATAATAAAAGGTCAACTAAGGAATTGTTGAATTGAACTAAGCAATAGAGAGCTTTCCTTATTAAAGACAATATCACAGTGTTATACTGTGAACCTCAAAGCTGCATATCAGACTATTTATTTTAAGAAAAACTCCCCACAAACCGAAACACCAGCAGTTCCCAGCATTTACTTTTAGTTTCTTTCAAATCCCTCTAGTTTATTTTGTCTCTGTGCTTTGTGTGGTTGTGTGCTGAGGCAAAGTGAGCGAGAGGGGCCGTGCCAGCGCAGACACATATGGGAGGGCTGCATGCTAGGCTGCCTGTTCAGGAGCGCCACAACCGCGCCCTCGCCCTCCCACCATCTGCCCGTCCCTCCTCTCACGCTCTGCTCTTCCCTCGCCTGCATCCAGAAATGCCAGCTAACAATGCTGAGCCGGCTCAATGACAGTGCACTACAGTGCACAGGGACACGAAGGGGATGTGTATTTAAAAATACACCAACCACCAGCTGATTCAGTACAGTAAATGCACAGTATACACCATTGTGTAGGTTTATATTAGGTGAAGCAGTATTTTATACTGAAGTGAGGTCACACAATAAATCCCTGGCTTTTATAAATGCTGTCATTGTAATCTCACAGTCCTGACTGTTTCACACTTTATACCCAAACATAGGGCCAAGAAATCCTGGAGAAATACTGCAACATAAGCAATAGTATTGTTTGATGCGTGGTGAATTTCTGTCACAAGACAAAGCCCTCTGTTTTTTTTTTTTTCAGCTGTGTCTTTTGGCTTCTCTTTAAGACATAAGCTGGCCTCATACCCCACTGTGCCACACTCAGTCCATGCCACTTCCGACACTGGCACTGAATCTGCTGATCGCCCTGAGCCAAGTCTACTTCCTATGGCCATTTAAAGTAGTACCGGAGCTAGCTACATACATGCACCACACAACCTAAAAATCAGTCTTACATCTACTTACAGAGTTAGCAACAAACTACCATGAAATCTTTTACTAAACAATGCAATACACAGCTACTACAATTTTATAAAAACTGTTTTAATATGCAAATATTTTAAATATCTTTTGTTCAATGTAAAACATTTACTAACTCAACTGTCAAATCACGTAAAATCTTTACGAATTTTCGAAAGGCACGAAAATTATGAAAAATCTAAATAAAAATATATTACACTTACAGTTCTCACCCTGAAAGTCAGGAACAAACTGCTCATCATTGTCCGGAACTTGCGCTGAACAGAGAAAAGAAAGAAAAAAAGGACGAGAACAGGACCAGATTAGTTTCTTTCCTCCTTGCCCGTGGCTAACTCGAAGAGTTAACACAATCTGTATTTAACTCATTTCCTCTATTAAGCTCCAATGATTTAAACAGTAATGAATCAAAAATCGTAATCCTACGCATGAGGACATCTATTCATTTATAACAAAGGAGACATATCCCCTAATTATGTCAATAATCTAATTAAACTTCATTTGCTGGACAGAACAGGACCCTGCGTGTGAAACACAGCCTAAATCTTAATCAGTCATGTTCTGAGATAGAATTCGGTGCGTGTGGGTTAAAATCATCACATCAAAATACAGATTACATTTTTGAGCATTCCTAGCACCAAAATACAAAACACTAAATCTTCCCTTTTTGAATATATCCACAATGTTTTCCACTCTCCTGGTTTTTTTTTTTTTCATTTTGTGGAAAGACAGGGGGATAGCCATGCACCCAAAAAAACACCCATTGTTCACACCGTCTAATTGGGACACGTCCCCACTGGTGAATGCACCTGTACCTGCCGCGTCGGCTCTCCTCCAAACTAACCATCTCTTCTCCACTGCTGCCTAATGCTAAAATAATGAATCCTTCGATACAGACTGGAATCATTCTGGTTCATGTTTATGTTGCACACATTTTACACTCTGAGTGTGTGCCTGTTTCCCACAAGCCCGATCTGGTGTAAAAGCCAGCGAGGCAAAAAGCTATATGAGACCTCTGAGTGCAAGGCTATTAGCACGTTCATTTTGGAGTGATAAATATGGATTTCCATTTTCACACCAACAATAACATGTCAGGGCACACAAATAAATAAATATACAAATTCACTGCACTTTAATTTGCTTTAATGAGGCTAATAAGTTAATTTTTTGTTTTTCTTAACACACGCACACATGCATGCACTCATGTCCACTCTAACATACTGAAAACAAAGTAGCTGACAGATGACTTATCTTTATGGTACAAGCCTGTGTGGTGATAAAGGTGTTTAAAAGCTCAAACAACACTTCAAATATGCACAGCAACATCGGCATTACAAAATCGCCACCCATCTGACGGATCAGTCCAAATTTACAATGAAAAACAAACTGATAACAGTCATGTCTACCATTTAATAGCCATTTAGCTATTATCTAAGAAGGAAGTAAGAAAGGAAGGAGGCACGAAAGACAGAGTACAGGTTAATGCAAATGAGATGGAGAAAAAGAGACAGGGAGAAGGAAGAAAGCTGCAGGACTCAGCAGGGTGAATGAGACAGCCTGTGAATGAGACAGCTGATCCAGGCAGCACTACTGAGGACGGCCTGGGAGTTGGAGCGCTGCCGTCATTCACAGGGAAAAAAAAAAGACGAGACACGCAGTGAAAACTCAGGACTCAGCTCAAACATGACACACGAATGCACAACGGTAGAAACACACTATAACATCTCCTATGTATAATACACATTAAAGTGAAACTAGACAGGAGTCAAACATTATGATATGAACCTTCAAAACAACTGACATGACAAATTATTTATTTATTATTTATTTATTTATTTCAGAACATGCTTCCCTGCATGACGTAATTAAAAACACCTTCTTAAAAAGGTGTCTGTATTTCCTAAAGAGACTTATAGCTGGCTGCCCTGGCAAAAAATGACACACGCATATCAAATGACCGCCCAGTCACCTCTTTCGTCTTTTGTGTCGGAAATACAGTCTGTCTCTCATACGTCTTCCTCTTCTTTCCAATTACCTGAGACGATAAATCTCTGAAATGATTCCAGTAGTTCTTCGTTTTGGTTCTAATGGACAGGAAGTCGTAGATTAAATCTATCTAAAATTTGCCTACAACCTCTGGCCACCGTGGCTGACTGATGTAAGACAGATTGAATTGGGTTTGTCACTATAATATCTAAAGCAGTGGACATTTCTTATTTTTTTAAATCCCCATCTTCCTTCCTGAGGCACTAAAATATTTAAATGATGTCTTATTCTTTTAAAGGCCCTGAGGTGGAATCGCTGTAATCACACTGGCACTGAGGAAAGTAAAGTATCCTCAAATCTATTCCTAAACGGGCTTCTCAGCGGAAAATTCTTTAGCTGTTCTGTGAGGATTTTTAAGCGTGTTAAAGAATACATGACGATGGTCTAAGGTTATCAAATATTGAGATTCTTTCACACCTGTGTGTGCACGGAGTCATATTTTAGTCCATTTGATGGTAATGATAATGTCTTTATACACATTTTATTACACTGAACATTTGTGAAGCGCACATTAACTGTAAAGTTTATTAGTGTAATTCACCAAGTTAATAGTAAAAGTGATTTTTCCCCCCCTAAACTCATAATTATTAAATGTGCAATTATATTTCCTGATGTCAATATGGATAAAAATGAAATCATAAACACCGACAAGAACATTAAGTTAACTGCTTATTTCGTGTACAGCACAGACCCTAAGCAACAAAGACGAAGACTGTGGAAATGTGTCCCTAATGCAAAGTGCTGGTCCTAGTTTTACAAAACTACTTTGCATAATTTTAATGTGACAATCTATTTTGTTTATTTAAAATATGCACATAAAAGATGAGCTTGACCTTCTGGGTCAAACTGCTTGGAAAAATCTTTAGAAATCCAAACTATAAGTACTTGCCTTCTTCTTGATTCATATTCATGCATTACAAACGTCTCAGAAAAATGTATGGCAATACTAGAAAATAATACTATAAGAAATAAGGCATTGCTTAAAACAAAACCGTGAATATGAACTGTGAATAAACATTAAAAATATAAGTTACTGAATTCTTACAAATATAAAGTCTAATCCTATAGTAAAGCCTACAAAAAAAGGTTTTTAAAAAATTCAATTAAAATGTTTGCAAAGAATGGTTTAAACCAGCTATCTAACTTTTTGTCTGGAATGAATCATGCAAAATATTTGTTTTTCCCCCAAAAAAGTGTAAGATTCTTTTAGTCAACTGATAATAAATATATATTTTTTCCATATAAATATATATATTTAAGATTGGTTCCTTTCATTACTATACTACTATAGTCGCCTATCCATAGGTTTGAAAATTTTACTTCTTAAAATCTTTCTGAATTATATACTGAATTTTTTTCAAGCAGAAATAGCAACAAATATGTTAATTTGCCAGAAATATCACAGGACAAAACACACACCACTAACCTAAAGGCCGGTGCTGCAAGCAAGAAGGAAACAAGACGCTGGCGCTCAGGTCCTGAAGCATCCCGTTACACCATAACAAGCAAGTCTTTCCATCAGAAATAAAACTCAATTCAGAAAAGTAAAAAGAAAAAAAAGAGAAACTGTAGAGGCTGTGGCTCAGGCTGCGACCCTTCTGAGAATTTTCAAAAGTTGTCCATTTGTCCAAAAAGTGAAAAAACTCTTAACATGCAGCACTGACAGCTGTAGTTCTTTAGAAAGATTCATATATAGACACTATAAGAGGAGGTAAGGGAGAGAAAGACAGAAGCAGAGAGAGTGTGTGCATGTGTGTGTGTGTGAGAGAGAGAGAGAGAGAGAGCGAGAGAGAGAGAGAGAGAGAGAGAGAGGTGGTAGTGGTGGTGGTGGTGGCTCGGCTGCCTTAGCGTTTGCCAAAAGCGGGGGAGAAGAGAGTGAGTGCGATCGCAAGTTCTCCTGGTAATTTGTGATGACACTCGCAGTAGAAGCTCCTCGGTCTCCCTCTAGACTCCTCTGCCTCTTTAATGTATGCATGACACATGAGGTGCCTTCGCCACACACGCATTAATTGGACTGCATATTAGGCATTGTAACTTGAGGCATATTGCTTTCCCCTCCCCCACCTTATCTCTCCCTCTCCTCTCTTTCTCTATCTTTAACACAAAAGCGCTTGTTGATCATCCAGCCAACTACACATAACTTCAACAAGGCCAAGCTTTTAACACAACACGCACAAAAAAATGCTTACCTTCTGCCAGCCAGGTCTCCTGAAGTTGGCTGAGATCTTGGAAAAGCTCTGTGACAAAGGACGGGTATGCAATCAGAAAAACGACTGCAGTGACAATCTTCGCTTATTTTACTTCAGACTTCAGTTTTTACCATTTTTTTTTTTTCCAGCAACACACACCTCAGTCTGGATCAGAGAGAGAGCTGGAGGGGCATGTTGTGAAGCTTCTTCAGAGGCATGTGGTTTGTAATTGAGATTTTACAGCACAGAGTGCAGGTGGAAACAAGCAAATTGCATTTTGTGAAATGTTAAGAAGCCGTGAAATGAAGATTGCCTCTTTCAGCCACCCCCCTCGACATGTTCTGTGCTTACCCTCAGTGTCCAAAGCCAGGTCAGAGTTAATGAATTTCCTTTTCTTGTCTCTTGCCAGTCTGTTACTGCATGCCTTTCCCTGTGGATTTGAGAAACAGACAAACAAATCCATTTACCCCAGATGAGCCAGGCTACTGGGGCAGTGGTGTTAACTGTTGGACAGAAATGATAGAAATGTTTTGCTTGTTTTTCTGATCTATCACACCATTTTCATGTTCGATGAAATGCAACATGAGTAGCCCACTTTTGCGTGCATCTGTGATGCAGACCAGGCGACATGCAAACTTGCAGCATACTTACATGTGCGTGAATGAAAGGCACTCGCTGGTCGTAAAGTGTGTCCATTCTGCAGCGGCTTGAACCCTGGTTCTGGGAGATGTGAGCGGAGCTGCCTGTTAGCTGGAGCTGTGCGATCAGTGCGCCGTCCGATCAGCGCCTGAGCTGCACTGAGAGGATGCTTTGATGCTGCTTTAGTGGAGAGGGAGGGAAAAAAAAAAAAAGCATGAATGAAGTCCTCGAACCCGCAGAGAAGGTCCGCTTTCAAGCGCTCCATTCAGTAAGAACGCGTAGAAGCGTGTAATGCGGCGCTCTGCGCTCCAAGCGCGGCGTGTCGCTCAGCGTCTGCGCGTTTTTCATATGTAATCTGTCCGATTCATTTCACACAACAGGTATGAGAAGCAGGCAGGATAAAGCAGCTGTTAAATTACACATGCATTAACGCGTTCAGGTTTGAATGAACCCTTGGGACATTGACTAAACCCCTAACGTTTACGGGTATGATGAGCGCAGCTGTTCACGTAACGTTCGCGATCTTACGCGACGCAACAGACTTTACAAACTCACCGATAGTAGCGGAAATGTCGCACTCGCCTTGAGGAAACGCACCGCGCTGTAGCCACGACTTGAACCGGGCCAAGGCGCTCCGTCTCCGCGCTCAATCTGCACAAATTCCCGGGAACAGGTCCGAGACAAACTCGGCCTCCCTTCAAAGCCGCGCCGCCGCTGCGCATTCTCATTGGTTCCGAGCGCCAAACACCGGAGCGCCTCTTCTGCCCTCCACAGTCCTGTTTACACCCATCTAACTCGACTTTGAAGAGAATTTACACTGATGTACGAGCAGAATAAAAGTGTTGTCACTGCTTATGATTTGTACTTGAATTTCTTTTTAAAACTTTTCTATCTAATCCCAACTATCTGATTTTTTTTTTTTTTTTTGTCCTTGGACTGCCTTCTGTACACTTTAAGTTTTCCTCATCACTGAGGTGGCACCATCAAGAATACATCTTACATGGCTTTAAAATTGACTCCAATCCTTTACCATTAGATGTGAAGCACACCTTTGCAAATTTAACGTTTCATACAAAAGGATGGCGGAGACTTTTTTTATTCAACAATCATGGTAATCCCAACATGCTAGCATTAACCCAGAAGCAGGCAAACATCTCTCATATAGGATAAACCCTGCATATTGTAGACATTCCCTGTAGCTCAATAATAGTGTTGCATTAACAGATTGAACCAGGGTCCAGAATTAACTTCCAATGGCAGACTGAAAAGAAATTACCAGCCAGAATATTTTTTTCTGCCAGCCACAGAACAATGATATCTAGGTAAATGAAAGTACTTACTAGGACATCCGTACAAAGTCAGAAAGAGTCCTTTCTCTCTCAGCCAGGGTATGAACCGTTCAAAACAGGCTTCGTATCTTTGTGGCCGTTTGATTGTTCATGGTGATGAGGTTCTGTATGGTGGGTGTCATTGCAGTGGGTAAAGTTGCAGCTGTTGAAGTCTTGACACAACTAATGTGGGCTTTAGAGTCTTCATGGCCTTTAATTCAATTCAATTCAATTTTATTTCCAAAGCGCTTTTAACAATGGACATTGTCCCAAAGCAGCTTTACAAAGACAAAAATTGAAGCATAAATGTATAGGTTTT
>JAOVVH010000059.1:21365875-21378894 GCA_028566435.1 Scorpiodoras heckelii | reverse complement strand
AATAATAATAATAATAATAATAATAATAATAATAATAATAATAATAATAATAATAATAATAATAATAAAAATAAATCTCCAATGTAATAGCAAACACAATTGCTTTGTTCGGTGCACCACTGCTTAAACATTTGTGAATCCAGTGTGATTCTATGTATGATTTTTAAGTGCATGATTGATAAATGTTCTCATTAATTATGTTAAAGCATTTATTGTGAGGTTCCTATGGATAAGACAACTGGGAGTAAATGAAGTGCAGTCTATGTCCACCGTCTATAGAAAAATAACAAAAAGATATGACAATACAACATCTTCCTGCTTAAGAATCTATACATACTATACATCAGAGAGAGTGAAGGAGGCTTGGACATTTATTTTATTTTACTTATTATAAAATAAGGTTAGCAGTATGACTTTTATTTAGGTTAAATATCCATATGAAATGTTCACAGATAAG
Organism: Scorpiodoras heckelii; assembly: GCA_028566435.1. NCBI lineage: Eukaryota > Metazoa > Chordata > Actinopteri > Siluriformes > Doradidae > Scorpiodoras > Scorpiodoras heckelii. The sequence continues at coordinate 21,378,437 of JAOVVH010000059.1, read as the reverse complement.
CAGTGTCATAAACTGCACTGAGACTACACATACAAGAAACCTGAGGTGGAAAAAAAAATGAATGGGACAAATTTACTGCATATGAGTGTTTTACTGCATATGAATTGTTATAGTTTATGCTAAAATAATCTAATATTAAAACACACAGACTTTTAAAACTTATAAAACTGATTTAGTAGCTTTATGACAGGTCTAAAGTGAACTCTAGACTCTACTGTATATGAAAAGCAAATTAGTAAAGCTGGTATGCCATCTAGAGGACACACAAGTCCTTTGTTAAATTACAAGTAGGTTGTTAAATTAAAAGAGAGCACTACTGCCCCAGTGTGGCAAGACAGTTCAACTTCTGCAGAATAATGAAGTGCTGCTTGGTCAAGGCTTTAAGGGGCGTAGGAATGAGTTTGATCTCAAATATACTCAAACCCAGTCGAAATACAGTCACAAATATCTTCTAGTGCTGTAATGGGTCTTCATACATAACAAAGTAGGTATATAACATTTGATATGGTAATATGTTGATTTAGATGTGCTTATATTCAATACTGTAGTTGCAAGTGTTCTTAAGGAGTTTGTGGGAGTGCAATCACTAATGTTAAGAAAATTATGACCCTCATTCTGTTCATTTTTAAAGTCCAGGACCCTCGAATATGCGTTATCGTCACAATTTAAAGGTTTTGACTTTTTTTTTTTTTCAGAAAATATCACTGCATTACTTTTTGTAATGTGCAGTTAGAGTCAGGAGGCATGTGTGTACACTCAGTGTGATGATCCATAAAGCAAAAAAAAAAAAAAAAAAAAGATCAAGAAGACAAAAAAGAATTGAGACAATGAGGTATAAATAAGGGTGAAACACAGGACAGGTGCACACATTAGGGAAAAAATGCAATAAGAAATTATGGGGATAACACCAGAACCAAAACAAGGGCACATTGCCATAACAAAGAACTGATTGATTGATTGATTGATTGATTGATTGATTGATTGATTGATTGATTGATTGATTGATTGATTGATTGATTGATTGGTTGGTTGGTTGGTTGGTTGGTTGGTTGGTTGGTTGGTTAAATTTCCCAGATGTTTTTGACCTTTTATAATTTACCATATGGTTATATATAATTTTTTTTTAATAGCCTTAGATCACTATGAAACAGATGACAATCAAATCATAATAAAATAAAGTATGCAATCAAGATTTTTTCTTCTTTAAGAGTTATAATAATAATTTCCACGCTTGTGTTAACTGGAATATATACAGTATTTTTACATAACAAGTACAATGACCAAATTGCAAAAAATAATAATGATAATGGAGGCATTGAAATATAATACAGAAACAAAAAGAAAAAAGATATCTCATTTCATTAAATATATTTTTATCCATTCCTTTAATGTTAACTTTCTGTTTGGGTCATGATGATATTTTTTAATTATACAAGAACAATTCCCTCTGAAACATTATGTTTTGTCCTTCTCTTCGGTAATATCAGCATGATAGTAGAAAGCATTAATATTACATATAGAGAATTGACAAGTCAATTTCAACTTTATGAACATGATGCTTTTTTTGTAACAGTGTCTGTGCATACATCGTTTCTGTCTGCAGGATCTCTGGCCTTTGTTTATAAATTTACTGAAATACTGCTTATGTTATCACTTATTACATATGCTCTAGATCAACAGGATGTCCAGTGCTAAGTGAAAAGAGCATGAGGGTTAAGGATATGGACACTGCAGCACTCGCTCTTCAGAGTTTATTCTCAGTTTAAAGACTGTGGATTTGAGGCATATACAGGCAGATGGAAGTAAAACAGGGATAATTTTCACCTGTAAAAGCGACCAAGTGGAAGATGGGAACCACATTGGGAGGCTAATTAAACTAAAGAGAGCAGTCTGAGATACATACTGTATCTGCTACACTGATAACAATTACACAGCTTGAGCAACCGCTTTCTCTGTCTGCAGTCTGTATTTCAGTTACAAGAAAATGGAAGCAGAGAAATGAATGTAACACCAGAAATAATATCCTATGGCTGCACAGACATGCTATTAGAGCTGTTAACGTTCATTTCAGGGATTTCCTTCTCATAATAAAAACTGCACAAAATGTTGTAACATTATTTAGTGGTCTATAACAACTTCGCTGGGTATTTTTTCACCCCAAAACGTTCACAAAGTCAGCTTTTGAGATATCTGACCTCAGTATGACAACTAAGACTAAGACTGACATCATAAAGTTACAAATATACAAGTAGGAAGTGGAAATAATGTTACAGGCCTGGTAATTTATCAGCAGGAAAGATACACAGTGTCTAATAATAGTCTGTGTTGCACATTTATTTGCAGATTTATTTATTTAATTGTAATTAAATTAAATGTATGCTGCAAAAATTTCTCAGAATCAGAAACCACAATACCATGTAACACAATAGTTGCTTAAGCAGTTCTTGAGATAGTGAAATGTGTGTTGCAGCATCCCCTATGAACAAAATTTCACGAAATTTAGTGTGCATCTAAAGAATGTGACGCACCGTGTGAAGTTTTCTGCAGTTTGAACCTTTACATCACAAGATATTAGCTAGTGAGGTGCACGATTTTTACTTGAACATTATTCACTAGGTGGCGCTACTCCACAAGTGAATTTTCAAGCTATTGCCCAATCACTTCAAGGGATGCTAGCATGAAGGGCAATGCAGGGGCACAAGCCTTATATTCCATATCAGACTTGTGGGGCTACAACCATACCAAGGTTCATGTGGATGTCATCAAAACAATACAATAGTCTGGTATTAGGCTGTATTACATCTATGTTCATTTGTGGTATATTGTTAACAAAGGGAACGCACCCTTAATGGGATGCCAGTCCATCACAGGGCACCACACACCCATTCACACACACACACACACACACACATACACACAAAAATAAATTAATCATAGCCAATTTACATACAGTAGTGGGGAGCAGGACCAGGAATGATTGCAGTGCACTTTATTGCTTATTGTCTGAAGGAGCATTGTGAAATCTTGTGTAGCACACTTGTCCAGGGATAATTAGTCATGGTTCCATGACCTTATCACCTGAATATTATCAAACCAATTGTACTGAAAGGAAAGTTTTAAGATCTTTGCTATGGCTCTGTAATTTTTCCACTAAAGTCTTGATTAATAATGTTGTCCCTGAGAACTCTAGCAATCTTTTTCTACTTCTCCATGATTGCTACTTGTTGCATACAATTTGAATGAGAATACTTTGTATACGATACAAGGTACGATATAGGTACAATACAATATTTTTCATATCTTTTTTTTCAGCATATCTTTCTTTATGGTTACACATGCATACTTTTTGTTCAAATTTATAATTAGAAAGTCAAGACATTACGTGCGTAAAGTTGATTCATGGTAAATAACAAAACCTCTATCTCTGATTTCTGTGCAGTCATCTTGAACTTGTTTTTCACTCGGTGGAAATGTTTTCTTGCAGTAGTTCACTAGAAACTCAACACTTGGACTGTATCCTCTCATGTACGCCACTCTGAATAAAAAAAACGCCTGCCAAATGAGGACAATGAGTCGTACTCTGGCCGAATTGCATCCCTGGAGTTTTCAGCATCCATCTAATGACGAAATTCTTCCCAAAACTATGACGACAGATGTATCATATTACAATAGACATAATCACAGCAAATGAGTTGGTAGAAAGAAAAACATGTTCAAAGTATTTTGATAATCTATTAAACTGAACTGGATGATGTAATTGTTTGTCTAAAAAGATTGATTTTAATTATTACTGGGTCAATCAGAATTGGACAGACTATTACACTAATAAGAGTCAGAAGAGGGTTTCATTTCATTCATTTATTACAGCATATAGATACAATATGTGAATGATTGCACCCGTCTACAATTTTTTTTGTCATGTACTTTATTGTCTGCATCTCAAGTGACTCAGTGTGATTCACTCTGTTTTCCCTGAAGTATAAACTAAAAACGATCTTACAGCGAAAGTGCTGAAGTTTCAATGCCACCTTGTGGTCTGTTACACAGTTGCTGATTAAGTGAACTGAAAAAGTAGGTAAGCCATTTGTTTTTAAAGAGGCAGTAAACAAATGTAATTGAAATTACATCATATTGTAAAAAGTGGTCAGAATGGGCAACATTTAATATTAATTATTATAATAATTCTGATTTTATCACTGCTTTTTGTTAGGTAGTTGATCTTCTAATTAAGGACTGAAGCCAAATCAAGATGCTGGACAACAAAATACATTTTGTATCGGTCCATTTGGCTCAGTGACTCTTCTCCTTCTTAGTCAGCTTGAGGAAACACTGCACAGCCCAGTAGACTGCACAAAAAGCAGCAAAAACCTGCATGAAAAAAAAATTGGTCAAAATCTTTCAAAATGTTAATACGACATATATAACCATGCTGTCAGAATTCTGTCTATATTCCCGCAGTGCAAATAGATTAATACTATTATAAACTCAGTGCACATAAAACAAAGAGCACATTAAGGATGATGCTTTGATGATGATCATTAGGAACACTGTAGGTCTAAAGTAACAAATCTATTACATTCAAAAATGTGTTCTCCTGTGTTTCTGTATCAACTGACATGTAAAAGTAAACCATCAAGGGAGAATAACAAAGAATAACAAAAGGTTAAGATCAAGGCCAAAGAATCTCCCATGATGCAACAGCTCTGTGTCAGGAGGTTAATGGTGGTGGTCACTGAGGAATGAAGCCAAAAGCTTCTGCCAAAAGTGTCCCGGGTGGAACTGCCGCTCCTCCCCTGTGTTCTAGACCATAAACTTCATCCGCGTTCTTAACTCGGGCCAAAATGAATCCTGTCCATCACAACTCCTCTACAGTGATGGGAAAGAATGAGAGTATCCTCTGAGCTCCACAGCTGTTCCTTCCAAAAGAATGAGAGACAGAGACACAGAGCGTGGAATGTCCCTGCGATTCCTGACCCCTCACTACCTGAATCCACCCAGCACGGACTTAGGAGTTAAAAAAAAGATCACCTCATCTTGTGACTGGAAAAAAACATGTTGTAATCAAAGAGTACAAGCAAGTATGACGTTCAGAAGAATGTTCTCAAACAAATATCTTACAGAACTTAATACGATTAGATTAACATTAGGTCAAAATTAGTTTTATCAACCAAAATTGTTATAGACATTTTAAATAACTTTTTAACACAGAATTTTTCATTATGAGTTAATATAATATGATAGCATTTCATTCTTACTTTTCTAATAAAAGGGCTTTTAGGGAAAAATTGTAAAAGAAAATTGTAAAGTGGAAAATTGTCATTTAGCAAAAATGCCTGCATTGTGTATTTTTTAATGAAAAAAAAATGATATGTATTTCTGGCCCTAAATTTATATACAGCGCACAAGCAAAACACTCAAAAGTTGTTAAACTCCAAGGTAAAATATTCCATTTAAGTTTGGCCTTCTGGTACAAATTCTTTAAGGATGATCCCTTGAGAAACAAAAATGAACAATGAGCAGTGACTTGACTTTGGATTTGCTTATGCAAGCTTTCTTTGGGTGAGGTGATGTTGTTGTGTGCCATTCAGCACTTTATCTCATTTTATCTCAGGATCGTTCTCAAACACCTATGATTCATCTCCTGTGATCACTCTGTTCAGGAAATTCGACTCTCTTGTTAAATAATTTTTAAGCAGAACCATTGCTCCACAATCACTTGTGATGAGGCACTTCAGCAGGGTTTCACAAAAATAAATGTCTGGGCACTGTGAAGGCTAGAATGCAGCTGAAACGGGTCCTACCATTTAACTGACCTTTAACCCTTAAACCACCATCCCCATGCATCAGCCCTATATAGTGAACAAATTTCATTCTCAGTAGTTTCCAGACAGACCATGTATGTGTATATATATATATATATAAACTACTGAGATCTCAATTTTTTAAATTCATTAATAATTTTTATAGATTTAGATTTTCTTTCCTATAGGCTTTGACCCCAAAAAATGGCAGGGAAATCACACGGCAGATTATGACAGCTGCTATCTGCCCTCTTCCTCATACATGAGCTCACAGATGCCCACGATTGGCTGGTGTCGCTGTGATCGTCAAGGGACAGGGAGTATCCCATCCCTTCTCATCAGAGAGCATATTTTAACAAATAGCATATTAGCATATTTTATCTATTTGGGATGTGTATTGACGTGCTGTGATGTTGTAGACATGTAGGTTCTTTACAGGTCAGAGATGTGTCACAAACACAAAGCAATTAAACAAAGATTTCTGGTTTGCTTTAATGATGCTATAGTTGGGCCATTCTTTGTTGTGCATGCTAAACTTCTCATAGCCACACACTCAAAACTTGCACACACCCATGCAAAACAAACAGATATTAAAAAGAAGACAAGAGAAGATTTGTAGAGGAGATGGTGAACTTTGAGTTCAGACCAGAGCCTCTAGAGAAGCTGCTGAGTGAAAGGAAAACAGGACTGAAGCACTGCTGTCAGCTCGGTGATATACAGCTCATAATGGGATGTTTCCATCCTATACTTCCCACATGGACAGCCAACATACACACTGCTTTCATTCTCTCTCTCTCTCTCTCTCTCTCTCTCTCTCTCTCTCTCTTGCGCTCTAATGTAGATTACTCTGTTGGATTAAAGAAATCTAATCCAACCTAATCCCTAATCACCACATCTGTAGTGCAGGTGTGATTACAATGGACAAGAATTCCAACATGGTTCTTCAACTGAGCAAATAATGGAAAACTTGCTTACTTGAAACTCACCCTTTAAAATGGGAGTCTAGAAATTGAAAACCATAATTGTTAAACTCAACAACTGCCTCTTGTAATAAATTACACTTTTCTGAAGTTTCTGTGGTGTCCATGCATCACAGACAAGGAGAAATAAGGCCATCTAAAAATTTATTCCCAGTTCTGAACAGACAAAATATACATGGAAATTTCAAGAAATAATTCTACAAAAAATAGATAGGCGGTTGGTAAATTATGAAGGGAAACGTGATCAGACAGGAAAAACACTGGAGTGCTGTTTGGGAGTACTGATATGAGTGAATTTACAGGATTAAAAAAAAAACATAATTTGAGTCTCCTCTATTTCATAAACTACTTTTTGACACCAGTCACACTAGTAGCAAAGATGTAAAGAAGCTTAAAGCTCATCATGAACTCTAAGAGTAACACGGCATCATGCATGATATCCTGTTGCCTATTGTGCCTTGTAGAAATGACACTCTCTCACACAGACAGCTGAGTAAGAACTGAAAGTCCATCATTTTTATAGCATATACTAGTTATGCCTTCCCAGGCCATGGACTGTTGTCAAGAAGAAAGTGGGAACTATTGTGAATGCTATGTTCAGTTTTATATTAAATGGATCAAGGTCTCAAAGTCCTCCATATGAGCAGCAGCTCATTGAAGCCGTGTCTGCAGAGGATGAATCAGGCCGAAGGAGCTGCGCTGGTCCAAATTAGCCCTGCAGCACTTTGATGCTGTAATGAAGGAGGCCACAGCCACGACATACACGTCTCTCCAGACGCTATGTAAACCACTTCAGTAGGATTCCTGAGAGAAGGACAAAGATGGATGGCTCCTGTGGGACTTGTATGGGACCTACAGCGGTCAGCTTAGCAAGCTAAACCTGTGGCCCGAGCTCCCTGAGGCTCGCTTTCGCTATCACACACACATATATGCGTATACACACACACATGCACACACGCACATGCATGTTTGCTTTACTCTACTCCACTGACATAGTAATTAATACAGCTATATCTAGCCCTATCTTTAACCTCAGCGATCAAAAGGAACCATTTTAGTTCTTTTACATTTTTGTTTTTGTTTATTTAATAAATGCTGTTTTGTGTATAAAAAGGGGAGAAAGCATTTTCTTTTGCAGAAACCAGCTAAATGTCCCCACAAGGTCAAAACTGTCTGATATTCCTGTCACTGCAGTGACGTTTGGTCTCTAAGATGCACACCTTCAACGTATTTCATTCTCAGCTAACAGTATGCAATATGTGCTGTATAATTCTTATAAACTTGTGTATAAATAATGTGCCATCAAGAGTTAATTGTATTAAAAAGCTTAAACATTTGCATCCCCATTGTCATGCTCTGGTTAATTTCACTGTGGCTGATTAAGGGGTCTGATGAAGACTAACAGTCACACACATTTACTTTAACTCTTACTTAAGGCAGTTCAGTCAGGCTGAAGCCATTAATCAGTAAATATCTTAATGTTCATTTACGGACATATTTTGATCGATTAAAAAAGGTTAAGACACTTGTAAATGTCATCTGCAAATTTGCCACCCCCAATCAGTGTTATACTTCAAATATCTTAGACTCTTCACTTCTTTGATCTCCTTGAGCTTTGGATGGCCTTTGTATTGCACAAATGATGAAATATGCTATTCTCAAAAAAACTCTGCTGCAATTACACTTACATTTATTATTCAAGTGAACTTCCTCTCTGGATTATTATATCACTATGGACAGAGAATGCTTGTAATGTTCACCCATTACATCTGAAGCAAACTTCATATTGTGATAAATGGTGGAACATATTTTTAACCTGTAGATTCCACTTTTGCACGAAATCTGTTGGGTGCTGTACAAAGATAAGGCCATGCTGTGCTGAGTGCTGCTTTTGCATGGAGTGACCTTGATAATATTGTTATAACCTTTTCCCTTTAAATCATATAATTATGTGCCTCCCTTGAGAAAAGAGTTGCATAAATATTATCTTTAATTTGTGTAAAAAGAAAAAAGAAAAGGTGGAAAGAACTCAGGAAGGAACAGTACTAACCTGTAGTGACAGATTTCCAGCTCTGCATGATGCTTTTGACAGACTGATATTTCCATCAGTTAACCATAATAAGGGACTTTTTTGGTATATATGTACAGCAAATCTTTAAGCTTCATAATCAGTTAGGAAAGAAGTATATCTGGTAAACTATACACTGTTTTAATGATCAAAATGGCATATTGTTTGAGAGAGCACTGAGGGTGGAAAGTGCTCTTGGTGAGAGCAAAGAGAAGTTAACTCCTTTCAGAGACAGGTGTATTTTTATTAGCGTTTCTCTTAAATTGCTATGAGTTCATCGCTCACAGTCTGGAGAGAAGCTTCCTTAATTACTGCTAGGCATGCAATGTCTGGAATGTCTCATATCCCGAACCCTCAGCCATGTGTGACATCACTTATCCTCAATTCAGGCAAATCCACGTGGCTCTTCAAAATGCAAAAGTGTACGTATAAACAAGTGTGAAAGAGCATGTGTGGGCGTGAATGTAAGAGCATAAGAGACGAGTGTGCTTGTGTGCTAGGAGTGTGACCCCACCACCTGAGTTTATGGGCAAATCCTGCTGCTTTAATGAGGAGCTCTCTCAATAATGAATACCAGCCTGTGGTTTAAAAGCCACTATATATCACAAGAAAGACTTCTACTATACTGGTCCTAATATATGGCAGCCAAATCAAAGAAGTGGTTTTATTTCACAATTATTAATATTCTTTAATCATTGTCTAAAGTCTAAGCCATAAGAAGAAAAATAATGGATTTACAGTTTATATCAGGGGTTTTTTTTGTACACTTGGCTAACTTCAAGCATAACTGTGGTATGTTCAAAAAAGCCGGATAATGTAAACTCAGATTCACACAAATCCAGATATTCAAGTAGGAGGGTTAGATCAAGATCATTTACTATGTCAACCTAGAAAGGATTAAGTCTAAGAGTTAAACCTAACTTTGCCTGCAGTATACATATGTAGAGAACCATGTAGAGAATATGATACATTAGTGTTGGATATATTGTGCTCTTTAATTGAGCATCTTACTAACAGTGATATATGTTCAATAGTTGTCAGAAAATACAATCTTCTAAATAGCACATTTAAAATAATGGTTTCATATAGTTAACAAGTTTTATGTGATTTTTCAGCATTTATCTTCAAATGTGTTTAAGCTGTAGACTAAAGTTCAATCTATGGACCTATACAGTAATTAATACTATACAAACAGTGAAATGGTAAATTGCTGGTCTTATAAGGATTCAGAAATGTTAAATGATGCTTTCCTTTTTTTCAGGCCCACTTTTCATTTTCAGACTACCAGGACAGCTTCCTTCATAACTACTGAAATACTCCAGTTTGGTTTTGTTTTGGCTTGTTTTCTCTGTGAGAACCAATAGCAAAGTCATAACCGCTTGACCATTACCCCATATGGCTCTGATCAAACAGTTGAGGAAGCACTTACAGACCCTTGTCCTAACAGAAGCATAATTACAATAGTGATAGATGAAGCCTGCGGGTTATGTAAATACTGCTGACTATTCATTGTCCTTCCTCTGACACTGTAGTTTGCATCAAAGAGTAAAGTAAACAGCAGACAAGTCTACGGATCCCTCTCCTGCTGCATCATGCTGGCAGGAACAGCAATGGGCAGAAGGCTTCATTGCTCAGCCCCCTGAAAAGGGAAGAAGGTTGTGCCTTCACAACCTTGGAACAAAGACTGAAGGAGTTGGCAATGAGCCTGAGCAAAATGCAAGCACTGATATTGGCAATGCAACAGTGCGATGAAGTGCAAAATTCCGAGGAACTTAGTACAGCTGCTTTGCATACAGAAACAGACCCTGTTGCACTATAAATGGTTGCATTTAGACCCTAAACCTGAATGATGAGTCTGGCTGAGAGAACTGATAGCCCACCAGTGGAGCATCTTATGAACAGAGGGAATGCAGGAGTGTAGCTCAGCTGGAGCGGCGGATGCAATGCAGACTGATATTTGTGTGTAAAAGAAAAAAAGGAAAATATCAGTCTTGATATCAGCTTCTAAATGAAAGCTGCATGGCGAGTGGTGCAAGATTTTCAGGACCTCTTAAGGGGGTGGACAGACAGCACTGTGGTTCCTAAGGGACACACTGCATCATGGCAGTCCTGAGCCTGGGGATTAGTAAATTTGCAAGAAGGTATAACATGCAATGAGAAACACCAACAGCAGAGCACAAGTTAGTCTCTCTGCGAACTGGCCAAATCTACAGTTGTTTGATTTTCTGTTGGACCATTACTATGGATGACACTGCAGTGCATCTCCCAGACTATAGCATTGTATTTATTGAAAGGATGACCCCTTGAGATGAAAAATCTAATTTCCAAAGGTGTCCAACAGTCTCAAATACAAAATTATAAAACACATACAAACAAAACAACATTACATAACATATACTGCAATTACACAGATACAGACAGGTCGCTCACCCTCTCCACCCACACCCCCAGCCACAAACCCAAATAATAAATCAACTGAATCTGCATAAGACCAATAGAAGCATTTTATCTTCAGTATATTTATAGCACAAACCAAAGACTAAAGTATCTAGAAACTAAAAACATAAACAAATCGTTTTAAGATAAGAAAATAAAGATGTCCTGAAGCAGTGGAAAGAGGTAATAGATCTCAGTAAAAGGGGAAGATTATTCCAATCAGAAGGAGCTTTTGCGTTGGAAACACCTGCATCCAAGTTTTTGTTAGTTCTGAGGTCAGTGAGTGAATGAACTGAACCCAGTGAAATTGCCTTCTAGATTTAGGCTGCAACCAATTTAGCGATTCATATATGAAGCAATGGTGAGTTCTATATGGACACCTAATAACAAACCTACATAAGAAATTAAAAGCAACATTAAGAAGCCCAAGATAAATGTCAGAGGTGTTGTCAATAATAGGTAGTATCAAATGAGAAACTATTCTTTTTCTCACTTCAAATGTAAAACAGTTCGTCGAAAGATAAAGTGATCCAAGACAACTTTTTATAATAAAATCGGTGTGGGGCTTAAAGGAGAGTTCAGTGTAACCAGTGTTTTGATAAGCCAAATCAGGTCGAACAAACCAGGGTTACACTTGGTGTTAAAGTTACAGACAGACCATCTGTGCTTGCTACCCATCAGACCAAGACCTTACCTGTCAGTTAGAGTGGGATCTAAGATAAACAGTAGGACCTGTTTCAGCTGCATTCTAACCTTCACAGTGCCCAGATGTTTGCTTTTGTGAAACAATGCTGAAGTGCCTCGTCACTGCAACAATGCAAGCGAGTTTGGAGCAAATGTTGTATCATTTACCAATTTCCTAAACAGAGTCATCACAAGAAATGAATCGTGGGTGTTCGAGTATGATCCTGAGACAAGAAGACAAAGTGCTGAATGGCACATGACAACATCATGTCACTGTTCATCTTCTTTGATTCTCAAGGGAACGTACATAAAGAATTCACACCAGAAGGCCAAGATCAAACAAGGTTGAAAGGCCACCACTTCGGCACAGTAAAGAACATCCATTGAGCCGCAACCGAGACTCTGAACACCCTCACAATTGACGATTTCAAGCACTGCTACCAACAATGGCAGAGGTGTTGGAGGTGTTGTGTGTGTTCACAAGGATCATATTTTGAAGATGATAATACTGAAATATGAATATACAGGGGTTAGACAATGAAACTGAAACACCTGTCATTTTAGTGTGGGAGGTTTCATGGCTAAATTGGACC
>JAOVVH010000059.1:21347526-21357903 GCA_028566435.1 Scorpiodoras heckelii | reverse complement strand
CATTGGTGACAGTCTGGAAGATCTTTTCCATCTTTGGCACATAGAATTCGACATCCATTTTTCCCCAAAACAAGCTGTCTTTCGGTCCATCTCTGATGACTTCAGGCCCAGAGAACTCACCCGTGTTTCTGGGCAAAATTAATATTTGGCTTCCTCTTTGCATAATACTGTATCAGGTTGCTTTTCTTGATTCAGCAGCAGACTCTGTTATGCGACAATGATTATCCAAAGTACTCCCGAGCCCATGTGGCTATGTCCCCCTGTATATATATATATATATATATATATATGAAAAATATTGGGAAAAAAAATAAGGATCACCTTCTGACCAATGAGAATTGATAATGTTTTGAAATGTTTTGATTACATGCTTTTCATTTCATGTTTGGCCTTTAAATTACATCCCCTCAGGATAAAAAACATATTAAAACTTGGTTTAATCACATGTCTATAAACATTCGTTCATTCAACTTTAGTATCCACTTTATCCAGGTCTGAGTCACGGTGTAAGAAAACACTTGGCAAAGGTGTGAAAATTCAACCCAGATAGGATGCCATAGCCACCATTCACACACATTCACACTCGAACACACCTAGAGGCAATGTATCAAATCTTCCCATCTGCAAATTTTTGGATGGTGTGAAGAAACTGGAGAACCTGGAAGAAACATGCAAAACTCTACACTGACAGTAACCCAAGCTCAGGAGCAAACCCGGGACCCTGGAGCTGGGATTTCGCTCTATCTCCAAGATGAGTGCCCATTAAATGACACATACATTGAAACAGTGATACCTATGTAAAAGGTTTGGAAAGCCTTTGGAATTTTCTGGATTCCTGCACAATGGTCTAAACCATGTTCTGGAAAAAAAGTCAGTATAGTAAAAGCAGCTGAGAACACAGCGACAATAGCAGACTTTGTCTTTCTATACTTATGAGGACCTTCCACTGTCATAATTATTAATGCAGCTAATTAATGCTAACCCTAACGTAACCATAACTCTAACCTTAACCCTAGTAATGAAAATGCAACTTTGGGGCTCTTTTATTTTATTTTTTTAAGTTTGTTTAAAACTACAAAAAAAAAAACACTTTCCTTATGGGGACCAGCAAAATGTCCCCACAAGGTCAAAAATATCAGATATTCCTATTCCTATGGAGACATTTAGTCCCCACAAAGATATAAAAATATGGTCTCAATCACACACACACAAACACACACCATTTAAACATGCCTTACTGCTGAACAATAGTTTAAAGAATCAGGAGTATTGATGTAAGTACATGTGAAGTGCTACTATAAGGCCGTCATTAAAGGAGACTAATTGGATCCAGATGTTCCACTCAGTTCAGGTGTAGGTTTGACCTCTACAGCCATATAAAAAACACATCATTTTTGTTACCAGCTTGCACAGCAAGTGTAATTTGAACTAATCAAAATTATTTCACAGGAAATCAGAGAAAAACTTGGTTTAAGTTAGAAAACTCATTAGACTAAAAAAGCGTCACAAAATCATTTTTAGACCTCCAGCAGTAGTTCAGGATTGTGATTTCATTCTTTATGAACAGGTGACCTTGAAAATCATTGTAAGCACATGCTGTAGAAATCTTAAACGAGTAACAAGAACCCTATTAAGGTCCGTAAGCATCGCTTACACTTAACCACACAGGAAACTCTGACAAAACTCTGAAGACCACCTCATTGTCCCACCTCCAGCTACGTGGAATATGTTCTACAAGTACGTATGGACAGATGAGATGAAGCTTTGGGTAAATGTACGTAATATTGCTTTGGAGAAAATGAAAAACATTTGCTTACAAACAAAACCATGGGAATCACGTACGAGGTAAAACAGTTATTGTATTGGCTTGTAGTTTAGGAATACTTTGGGTTTTGGGCTTTTCGTTTTAGTTGTAATTTTTATTAGGAATTACACTTTTGTAAGTTGCTCTGGATAAGAGCGTCTGCTAAACGCCACACCTGTAAACGTAAATCTAAGGTAAAACAGTGTGAATCTGCTTTGCATGAATTGATACTACATGACCAATGATTTCAAATTGCATTTATAGAAGAATTTCATTGTCTGTCTGAAAGGCTTGGTGGTAACAAGGCCCAAGTATACATTGCAGGAGTAAATCAACAACACGGTAGCTTTTGAAGAAAGTCCATATTTATAAAAGACCTCAGTCATAATTCTGATCTCAGTCCCGTGATACTGAATGATCTAAAGCAGGCCCATTTAGTGAACCACCTCAAACATATGCAAGTGAGCATATTTTTGACAAATAAGCTAAAATTCCTTCTAACTATTGTGCGTGACTCATCAACAGCTGCACAAAGTCTTCTGGAGAAGTTATTCACAACACAGCTGCAAAGCAAGCTTTTCATCATTATCATACTACTCAATGGCTTATAAATGTTTCTATAACAAATCTTTATAAAATTCTTTAATAAACATTCAGAATTCTTCTACTTCATCTATTTCTATTACATCTTAAGCAACTATAGTGCATATTGCCTGGAGGCAGGTCAGTATTTTATTTTTTTTATCAGGATGCCTCCCACTTCTCAAAAACATGCATGTAGGTGGACAGGCTTGATAAATTATCCCTCAGTGTGAATGAGTATAAAAAGTGTATATTTTGTCATGGTCAAAATGTATTTCTCTTTTATATTTGTACTGAAGCATTGTTGAATTATCAATTCTCATTGGTCAGAAGGTGATCCTTATTTTTTTCCCCTATATTTTTCATATATATATACAGTATATAATCTGCTCTGATGATAGATTCATATGTAATTTAAATGATAGGTTTATATTAATGTGCTCCTTCTAATAAATGATTGATTTTATAAGAATAGCATGGCAGAAGCAACATATAATCTGCATATAATATAATCTCTAATACTTCTAATAATAAATGGATTAACAAAATTTGTGCTATTTAACAAAGAAAAAGTTTTCAGTTAGGCTATGTTTATTTAATATTTATGGAAGGAGTCTCCACTTTCAACTCTTTATAGCAATCAGTAGCCTAGATTTTCCATCACAGGAAAGACTTCAAGACAGAGAACACTGTGCTCTCTGACTTCTCAGGAACTTTTTTTTTTTTTTTTTCATATATCTTATTAACTTTAAGTGAGAGAACAAAGAAAGTTGGGTGAGGGAATGATTTATAGCTTATAATAGTTTATAACTCATGTAATATAATTTGTTATAACTAGTCTCACAGATATTCTATAACATCAAATAGAGTCATACATGGATTAAATCTGAGACAGGTCATTTATTCATACATTAAAATTGTCATGATTGATTCCTTAATTATCAAACAAGAGTACATCATTTGCCTCTAATAAATGTTAAAAGATTTTCATTTACTATATGCAGATAGAGAAAAATATTAATCAAGTCCTTACTAGACAACAACATTTAACACTGTGTTGAAGTAAATGAAGAGTGTTAAAATTACATTTAATTAAATTTCTATGGGTCATTTTCATAAAACACCCAAAAACAGCAATTTTGCAAAAATGTATTTTGAATGTGTCGTGAATAATAATAATGATCTTAAATTCATTTTTAGGAATTCTTAAGACTCATTCTGTAAGTCATATGCAGTCAGATGTGGGTTTGACCTACTGGCTCCAGCAGTCCACTGCTCTGTTTTCCCTCAAAGCTCAACTCTTCCAGCACAACCCACCCTCCTGCACAGGAGTATGAACAGGCACAGCCCTGCTCTCCCCGTCCAGCACCTTTCAAGGTATTTCAGTCAACCTCCAGCACTCACCACATGCTCTCCATCACCAGGCTCTCTTTAGGGCTGCTTTAATTGCAGTGTGGGGGGAAAAAAGAGCCTTTGTTTCATGTGTGATATAAGAGTGGCTAAAAATGTGCCACACACACACACACACACACACACACACACACACACACACACACACATCGCCATTTCAAAGCAAACCGCCGCAGCTCCTGATGGAGAGACTTCAATCCTTGGCCTGGCTTTTAAAGACATGTAAAAATTGAGTTTATTGTGCTTCAAAAGCATGTGAGACTTTTCTTTGGCACTGGGCTTTACTTGTAAAGTGTGTCATTTTATATTAAGAGTCATTGTCAAGACTTGTCAAGGCAGCGGATGGCAAACAAGAAATAATCATTCAAAAATAACAAGATTTCTCATACAAATTTAAGCTCAAATTGCCCTTCAGCAGTAATTTAGCCAGGAATAAAAATGACGGGAAATGAAAAAATCAGCAACAGGCTAATGTACTATGATCCAACATCCTGCAAAGCTGTGTTACTGTTACGATCCTGAAGTTGATTATTTTCCGGTAACAGCACCTCCCAACGTGTTTTACTCCAATAGTGACTTTTTTATTTATTAAATAAATGACATCACTTTTTTTTACACTGTCCTGTTGTGTTTATAGCTACATTTAATGTTGTGAACCATCCACAAAACAAGTTAGTCCCTGTTAAAAACTGTTAAGTAAATTGTTATAGCAGCTATAAAGTAAAAAAGGCAAAAAACAAGCTTGTCTTGAACCGAGAAACCATAAAGCATAAAATTCTCTGTTCTGAATATAAACCTGTTTTGCCACATAGCCAGAACTATTGTCAGAGCCACTGTTATAGATAATTATTCAATACCTCTTTGTTCAAACTGCACTATCTTAGAAGCTAAATTACTTCACAAACCTAAAGAGAGCTACAATCGCAACTTTCTCCTATGGGGATTGTCCATTTAAATTAGGGGCTTTTACAAGTTGTTAGAATCAAGACCTTATTGCATAATTAGAGATATAGGAGGTGAGAGAAAGCAGAGACGCAACCAACCTCAGGCAGATCTTCAGGATCTCCTAGCCTCGGTTTGCCCGGTGTCCAACCTGGTCCCTTAAAGATGACGGACAGCTTGTGCATAATACCATCAGCAGTGAAGAACTGTTTCCACAGGTATGCATAGTACTCAAACTTCAGAAAGAAAACAGAGCAAAAACAAAACCTGGTGATTTGAAAAACCTATTAAACAGGGGCATACGGTATGTGCACCAACAACTCACAGTGAGTCTGTTTACATGATCAAAATAAGCTTATAACTTTTTGAGAATTTTGGCAATAATTTGCTTATTTTTGCTACTAGTACTCTACAGAACAGGTTCTACTTGAAAACTCTATTCAGGTACTTTGATAAAATATTGATTCCAAGTAAAAGTAAAAAGGAGCCCAAGTAGTTTTGTAGGAGTAAAAAAAGTATATAGTGGAAAAACTATTAGAGTTACAAAAACTTTAACGTCTTTGTTTGTTTTATGTAGTCAAATTAAACAATTTAAAGTAAAGCTAAAAAACTAGTTTTTATATACATAAACACACACACAGACGTGTGTGTGTGTGTGTGTGTGTGTGTGTGTGTGTGTGTGTGTGTGTGTATAAAATATTAAAACTAGTTTTTGTAAGTAAGTTTATACTAGTCAAATCTAGTTTTTCAGCTTTACTTAAAATTTTTTCATTAAACCACATTAAACAAACAAACACATTAAAGTTTTTGTAACTCTAACAGTTTACTGAATTTCTTTTGGGTGTAAATATTTTTGTTCAGGTTTTAGAACAGTGTTGTATTGCAGGTAGCTGTTACACTGTGCATTTTATTGATTACTTTTACCTGGTCCTAAAAATCTAAAAATGTGCCTTTCTGAATATAATATACTCCGATAAAGTGTATAAACTTGTATATGGTTCCTCTGCACTTGCCCTTTCTCACTCTGAAGAAATAGGGAATACAAAGTTTTGCACTTGACAGTCTCTATGTCAAAGTCCTGTATCAAAGTACCTTATTATCTGACTACTAGTACAAAGTTAAACAGCTTTGCTGATAGTCCTCCTGGACCACTTCTATTAAAGTCAAAGAATATGATACAAAAGAATTGCAGTTACCTTAATACTATGAAGTATAATTTTATTTTAAAAACATATGTTTCAAATCTGTTAACAGCATACATTGTTTTAGCAATGTTAAATTTGGGTGGAGGCTTGTATTAATCAGTTGTATTAGTTTTGGTGGAGTAGCCAAGCCCTCTGAGTGAAATGTTGTCTCAATGAGTTATAACCGAGGGTAATTAGGTTCTTCAAACAAAAAATGTATGAGAAACACTATTGTTATTTCTTTTGACATTGAATCCAGTGTCTAAGTGTTTCATGTCACAGATAAGACTGCGTTTGTCATTCCCTTCCAAGGGAAAGTGCAGAGAAAATAATCAAAGGCAACTTGCACATGGGTTCTTGCCGACACTCTCGCCTCTCTTGTTTAAAGTGCACTACTAATGTTATGGTTATGGTGTGGCTTTTCCACTGGTGGGGAAACGTGAGGAGAGCAAAAGCAGTGGAGAACTCACAGCTCATATTTACATTCAACATAGCACTCTGAGACTCTGAGCAAGACCTCGCTGGGTGAGAACTCATGAAACATGTGGCTCACAGAAATCAGGGCACAAATTCAAAAATGATGCCTATAAAGATATATTTGTGGCTAACGTACTTCAACAGACAGAATGTCAAAGGTGTTGATGGGGTGTGTGAGTCCATAGATGACTTTATCATTTTCTGGAGCAAAGGTTCCTACAAGAGAACATTGATAATACACTGATAAACATTTCACTTGCATATATTGCTTTAAACAAACATGAGAAGCAGATTCTGTCATATTTTACTTAATGTTTATAATGTTTATTTTAACATTTATAAATATAAAGGGTGCCATGTCTGACATTCTGATGCACTACATACATAGACACATATTAACACATGTATTAGAGGTGATTAATAATTCTATGTCTATGTCTAAGATGAATTCTTTCTTGCTTTCTTTTATTTGCATTTTCTGCTTTACAATGTCAACCCGGTTATATCTGCAAAATGTAGTTAGACTGTTGTGTTGTATTTATTGTATGATTCTGGATTTATTTCCTCAGCATGTATTTATTGCCTTGTATGTTGTCTATTTCTACTGTAACTTTTCTAATTTGCAAAAAAAAAAAACATGCACATGTAATAATCATGTACCACACTATTGTCAGTTTCCTAAAATAAATCTGCACCAAGGCCTTGCAGTGCACTGTTTCAGTCTACTGTATACTCATATAGGTCTAAAATAAGAATTAAAGCCTGTAATCTATACACAGTCTTACCAAATATCCGGTCCCAAATAATGAGAGTTCCTCCATAATTCTTATCAATACAGTAGCGGTTTCTCCCTGTAAAGTGACGCAAACAGAATAAATGAGGAGCATGACATTTCGTACATTCGGTTTATAATTGCAAAATCTATTAAAAAAAACTTGTGCTTTAAATTAAACATTTAAAGGTGCTCTACTTTGGGTGTTACTCACCATGATGAACTCTGTGATGACTTGGAGTGTTTAAGATCCACTCCAGAGGACCAAGATCCTTGACAATCTGATAAAAAAAAAGCAGTTTTAAACTGGTTTTGTGCCATATATTAATAAACAGTGCCCCTAGAATGTGATTGTTTATTGTCAGGTAATCAAGTGACTAAAAAAATCCATCCAGCCTGGGGGTATCATGCAGTGCCAGCTGTTGCTAAAGTGTCTCTGAGTTTTAACCTCACACATGTGATTAATCTCTCCTATTGATTGCCTTGTCTTTGTCTTGGCCAATGATACTGAGGAGGAATTGTGCAGTACCCAAAAGCTTGCATGGTTCACGTGTTTGCTAATGGATTCTGACACGAAACATCATTAATATTATGTGTTTTCTTGTCTGATGAGCTCGCTCAAAGCTCTGCTAACTATGGAAAGAGAGAAGTAGCCAGATTTCCACATGGAAAGAACAATATAGATTACACGTAAAGCAAACATAAAATTGGAGAGAATTACAATGGCTTTAAAAAGAGGCCAAAAAGCTGATAAGTCCCTCCCCCCCACACACACACCTTATTTCCCACCATGCCAATCCATTTGAACTCAATCTCTAAAGTTACTAAAGTTATACATTACGCAGGTGTTTAGTTTGCCCACAGGTGTTTGAAGGAAATAATGATTTTGATGGATAAACGTAAACCTGCTGAGGTATAGATTTAGCCAGGGATTGTGCGAGTGAACATGATTTTTCAGTGGGTCATTATTTCTCTATAATGACTGGTCTGACTCCAGCTGAATTTCGCCTTGAATGAAAAAGGTTGCTCGCCGCTTAGCCGGAGCTTTAACGCTGGATTATGCCTGGGAATTTCATGCCAATAAATTACATAACATCAAAAAAGCTCATAAAACAGGCATAAATTATATCCTTCAGGAACTTGCGGATGTGAAGACTGTTTTCACTAATGGCGCTCTAAAAGATGGAAATGATTCCAAATCCATTCCTGCTAAACGACTCCCCAAATGACTCCCACAAACTGTAAAACCGATGGGCCAGTGTTCGCTCAAACGGCAAGGGTATGGTTATGCTTCTGTTTGGAATATTTCATAAAAGCTCATTATTTCTTATTGAACATAGGTCTGGAGTTTTAAACCTGGAAAGTGAGATATAGAGTAGGTATTTTGTGTTGGACAAAGCATTGAGATGGTCAAAGTAAATGGTCAGAATTAGCCTCAATTCTTGATCAAATGCCTATATCACTGTGTATTGCACTACATCATTGGGCTACTTGTTGCAAATACACCAAGCTTCATTGCCGTTATTGTGATTAATAAGCAGATTAACACTTTACCTCAGTGTGGATCCAAAACTGGTAGAGCAAGTTAAACTGAATGTGTACAGCAAAGACTGATGGTGGAACTATTAATGCCATGGGGAGGTAGAACACCTGAGGACACACAATCAGCTCATTACATATGTTATTACAAAACAAATAAAATACAAATCTTCAACCTAAAAGTAAAAGTGAGGACCAGTATACACTGCCAATACACCCTCGCAGATTTAATTAATTTTGATTTAATAGATTCATAGATTTAATATAATTTTTTTACAGATTTAAGTGATTTTATTTTTCTTTGTAAAACTTTGCACAAACCTAGTCAGCCCTATATCTAAAAAAATTAAAACAAAGTTTATGTTTCCACATGATCATGCATGTGAAGCGAGTGGGTTGGACTAAGGATGTCCCTGATAAAGTAGGACCCTGTATATTTTTAAAGTTCAAAGTTCAGTTGACACAGTCAGGCATGCAGTTTATACAACTTTAGAAAGGACATTTGGTTTTTACTAAACATACAGGGGCAGTGGAAATTTAAGGTCACTTCGAGAGAAAGAAAGGGTATTTCAGAACCTGCTCATCTCCTCGGGTGTTCATATGCAACACTGTAACACACACAGGATGGTGTGTAAAACAAAAAACATCCTGTGAAGAGCAGTTCAGCAGGGAGAAACATCTTATTGATGAGAGAGGTCAGAGACCAGACTGTTAAGGCTACAATAACTCGAATGACCACTTTTTACAACCATGGTGAGCACAAAAACCTTGGAATGCACAATTTGTTAAACCTTGAGGTGGATGGGCTACAACAGAAGAAGGCCTCCATCAGGTTCCAAGAATAGGAATCTGTATTAAATCTGCATTAAATACGGCATGACCAGATACCTGTTACCTCGACGGTCTACGTTTATATACAAACTTAGTTGCACTGATGTCCATTCTGACATGTACATTCTGAGCTGAAAGGAACTGCTATGCATTGCAGAAGCAGTATGCATCAGTTACACACTGGATTTATGTTGCATGATTAATGTTGATGCACACAAAACTAGAAGTGCCCTCGGAGAGCAAAGACCTCATGCCAAGGTCAACAGGCAAGTCTGTTTTTTTTAATGATGGGTTCGTATATGCTCAACAAACTGCCTGGCCTTAGAAAAACAATACAAGGATCCATGCTGCACCGAAAATTTAATGGCTTTGTCCTTGGCCCAGGCTACACTCTTCCACCAAATTTCATGGCAATCAGCTATGTGCTTTTTCCGTAATCCTGCTGACAGGCAAACAAGCAAACCGCACTGAAAACATAACCTCCTCAGTGGAGGTAACTACTAAATGACTCTACCCTATACAGTATATTGCACTATATAGTAAATAGGGAACAAATTGAGACACTGCATTGGGCTCTAACAGAGAGTCTCTAGCAGATGGTAATTGTTACCCATGAAGCAAACTGCTGTGTTACAGACTGCCGGAGCGCTGTGGTCAGGTTGTAGTACTCAGAGCTGTGATGAACTTGATGAGCAGCCCACAGGATATTAAGCTCTACAAAACACACGCACACACACACACACACACACACACACACACACACACACACACACACACACACAAACGCACACACAAAAATATCCATATTCAAAAAACACATCTCAGAACACAAAACT
>JAOVVH010000059.1:21270661-21282716 GCA_028566435.1 Scorpiodoras heckelii | reverse complement strand
TGAGTTTGTACATTTTTTCTATGTATGGAGACTTTGGGGACCTGTAGATGTGGGCTGTAAAATGGCAGACCTGTGCCTGGGTGCCTAATTATACTGTACCTGCCATCAGTATAATAGCAGGCAGTTAGGTGTGACAGTTAAACACTAACACTAGATGTCACGCTATCAATAAAATCCTCTTCCAATCATTATAGCGTATTAAACTAGCTGGATGCAGACCAAAATGCACCTGGGGCTGTTTTTGACTTGTGTGAACACAAAAGCTAGGGGCAACCACAGGCTCTGTCATTCCTCTCCTTTTTTTGTCACTGTTGTTGGGTTGTCCGGGTTGCCTGGGGAAACATCATCACCAATCATAACGCAATTTGACACACCCACACAGTTCTGTTCAGGCAGAAAACACAAACATGTGAAAGCACAATTTAATCTAGAGATACAAGTAATACAGCCATAATGCACAGAAAGCTATAAACAATGTGTTAAGGTGATTCTTTAGTTCAACTCTAGTCTAAATATCAAGAAGTGTCAAGAAAAGACAAATGCCAGTTTAAACATATATATAATTTTTTTTACTTAAACAGCTTACATGTCAGGGTTTTATAATGTGTCAAGTCTTGACAGTACAGTAGATTTAGTCCATGGCTGGAATTGTGCTGTGTGTGGGCCATTCTTTTTTTTTTATTTTTTTTTATCTTTTTATGGGGAACAAATGTGAATGCAACAGGTTTGCCTTTGTTGGGACATATGCCTGGTCCCCACGTGGATCGTTTTATAGAAACTGCAGCTTTTTAAACATAAATCAATAAATCAAAGTGCCAAAGATTTCCTTTGGGTTACTGAGATTGAGGTGGGGGTTGTGTGTAGGTGTGGGGGTTGTTTAGCTACAATAACATGTATGTTACTGGGGGAAAAAAACACACACACACACAAAGAAAATTACAAATGTATGTGTGTGTCTGACCCTGGTGTTTCAGGCTTGCAGCATCTGTCCAGTAAGAACCGGGTTTCTGTCTCTGAGAAGAGATTCTGTGATCTCTGATAGTCTTGCTACAGACCTCTCCCAGAGCTCAGGGACCTGAAAGAACAGACACACACATACACACACACACACACACACACACACACACACACACACACACACACACACACACACACACATGCACGCACTTATTACAAAAGGTTACACAGGTGTCATAACTAACGGTCCTTCGGCAAAGGATAAACAGGGTGTAAACAGAGCACAAACCACTTTCTTTTTTCAGTTCCGTTCAGGATAAGAAACTCACGAATATAAAAGACACAAAAACCCAGCACCAAAACACAAAAAAAAGTGCACAGATAACCGCAGAGTCTTACACAAAGCCTGAATGAGTCAGCGGACCCACCCCATCACTGTGAGAAAGCAGTTAAAATGATGGGGAATGTACTTTATTGCATAATCTGGGCAGGTTCTTTACTGTAGCACACATGTTTAATATTTAGTTTAACCAGGGCCTTCACCGAGAAGACGTCCGATGCGATAGCTCCTCAGAATTCTTAACAATTTACAGGCCGTGATATTAGGCAGCAAAGAAGAAACCACACATCAAAGACACCGAAAGAGCTTTTATTCCTTAAGTCAGTCAAGCTCTTAAAAATGCTTATCCTCCTCTTACGGTCTCTTGGTGTTTGAGTTTGTCTTTTGTGTTAGCATTATTTCATGTGGCATATGCGTTTTTAACGAGTGCTCCTTTCCCTTCTCGTGCTCGGCACCAGCTGCTAATCGGCGTGCAACAAATAACGTCAATCCCGCTCCTAATTTGTCACCTGAATTGCTTTACTGTGTGGAAATGAAATCAGAACGAAAACGCAGAAATCAAATGGAACTTCCATTTGGATACAATATTGGGTTTTCCACGTAATATACTTTCTCTGTTCGGGCTGAACTCAAAGGGAAAGTGTGCTTTCAAGTCACTTGCACTCAGGAATAAGCTATATCACCCTGCCGTAGTTTATTTTTAATGAATTCCAATTGTGTGACGTCTCATGCGGCTCATGCTGGAAATCCCACTTCTGACACTAATGTTTCGATTTCAAAGAACGCCGAGGCATCGATTCCAAACAGCACGTAGTAACTCTAATCTATGAATATAACAAATAGCTATATTTCTGACATGATTTTAAAGCATAATTTACTACTTGCCAAACGTACTGCCATTCTGCTCGGGCAGGGGTCTAAAATCTTATCTGTAGATCAGGGGTCAAAATCATACATTTATTAACTTATCCACCAGACAAGTGAGGGTTCTAATGTGCTGTCCAATCTCATGTTTTGGTTGCCCAGAATCTTGATTGACTAGCCTAGCAATGGTTGCTAACCACAGGCAGTTGCAACAAGAGTACACAGGAAGCCTGGCTTCCCCTAAAGGTTCATTAAAACGCAGCAATGAAATCTTTACTAAAAAGTGTCTATATTGATTCATCAGTCTTGGTGTAATTCAATATTACTTCCAATCAAGTGATCATATAGTATATCTCACGCAATATTCAGATATTCAGAGGACAGCGCAGCCTACATGAAAATATCCACTGAAGCCCAGGCACGGTGTTATCAGACGCTCAGTGACGCCCATGCACCAGTTAGTGTCTGCTAGATGTTTGAGTACTCGCTGATTAAACTGGATGAACAATTAGCCCATTTTGAATCCCACTAGCTAGCTGTTGCTTTTTTAAGCTAGCAGCTTAGCTGTTTTTTGGCACAAAATGGCAGACACTACTAATGTTTTCTTGATTCTGATTCTCGTGCTTATGAGAAGGGACTAAAAAATTAAACAAGAACACAGACCAACGTCCAAGGTTTTGATCCAAAAGTCATATGTCCTTTTAGCCGTCTTGGTATAATACATTTGATTGGCTTACTCTTAGACTTTGTGGAGTCTCCACCATATAAGTCCCTGGGAATTCCTGTAGACCTGATTGCATGTTAGAATGAGCACATAAACCACCAATCACCACTGTAGCTAACATAATGTAATAAAGCATGGCAAGATAGTTAGCTATTTACTGCAGCCTCAAATGAGCATTTAAATTCCTTTATAGGAATTCAGTCATGAGCCATAGTTATTATCATTTTCTAAGAGACGCATCATGTCTGAAGCCTTGGCAAAGTTGTTGGTCAAAAGGTGGTTTAGCTGTGAGATGTGGTTTTCTCTCCACATCATGTATACGATCGAGTATTATTCAATTTTGCCTCGAATAGTTTTTCTTGACATGCCTAACTGCAAAACGGACTGCTTGTTGTGCTAACAGGAGAGTTCTACAACTTTATTGTGCTTGGCATTGCGTAGTGTACGTTATAGCTTCAGCACCGAGCTACGTGACACCACAGTGAAATGCATTTTGTTTCAACGTTGGTTCTCTGGTAGTTACGTTGTTGGCCACTAGCCTACACAGCCTGCTTGTCTGTCAACCTGGACATGTGATCTCCTTGTCCTAGACTGGGCTACTGATTTGAAGCCACACTGAATCACCGTTGAAGACTGATTTGATTAAAGGAAAGAAAACATGCAGCCACAACATCCCTTGGGAGATAAGACAGGACACCATGTCACAAGGCTACTACGCATACACTGTGGTCCTGAAGTTGTTCAGTCACTCACGTAACCACATGAAGTTGCGGGTTTTGATCTCCATTGTCTCCAAAACCAACAATGAGGACTAAATGAGTAGCAAATGCACCTACAGCAGATCCTCTCCATGACCTAAAATCCATGCCTCGTGACACAGACTTTCCACAAGAGGGTCTGTTTGTGAGCTTGCAGATGATTCACTGCTTGCTTATTGATTAAAGTATTGCTTTCTCTAAGCACATCAAATTACGAGCTGAAATCATAAATCTAATCCCAGCATTTCTCAGGCAGTGCAACACTGTTTAAATTTTACTTTTGGCACTGATTTGAAAAAAATGTCCAAAAGGTTTCCTGTTTTTCCTAACAGTGTAACAGTCACTATATTTTTACTTAATTATTTTTAAAAAGCATTGGCTAAGAAGCCAACACATCTGTGTGCAGTCAACTGAAAAACTCAATACACTGTAAGCCATCTTACCTCAAAACTTCTGATACAGTCTCTGTATCTGACGGCTATGTGTGTTTGAAATTTTCAACTCAAATCATTTGCATACATCAAATATGCATGGAGGAAAATATGATTTATAGAACTTTTTTTAGTTGGGCATTGCAAATGTCTGTCATATCTGCATATAGGGCAATGTTTTCTGCCCACCCACAACTGTTTTTCAGTCCTGTCTATAGTGTTGCAACAATTAACTGCTTCTACATACAAAACGGTTCATGTGGTTGGTTTTGTTATTGGGCTCAACGAAAATACGTCAAGCCATGAAAGCCAGCAAAAGATCACCAAGGAGGATCAAAGATTCAACGCCTGCATAAGACCCTATATTGAACAGTTTCCACTGAGGAATATGGATGGTGGAATATGAATCATATATCATGAGAAAAGGTCAGCATAAGTAAGAATTTCCTGGTTCAGATTCAAGCTGGCTTTTTTGAATGACTTTACCTTATTGCCTTAGTTTTCCAGTGAATTTGTTAAGGATAGGTTCAGTGGTAGGCCCAAGACAATCTGTTAAATAAATATAAACAAAAAGGAATAGTCTGCCCTTTAAAATGCCCAGTTCCTTTAACCGTGTTGCTGTAATTCTGCTGTAAACTAATCAAACCATCAGAGTCAAGTAAAATGTTAAATATAAAAACGCTATTGAGAACTAGCCAGAAGTTCTTAAAGTAAAGTATTCCTGTCCTGCCAATATTTTATATTTATCCACCGCCAAGTTAAAAGGTGTACTTTTCACAGTGATCAAATGATCTCATGTCACTCTCTGGTAAATAACAGAAATGGGATTTCTACACGTTTTCTCTCATAAAGCCTTACTATATTATAAAAGAAGACTCGAACCCCACAGGAGTCAGAGGAACAGGAACGTGCTAGTGGCGAAAAACACTCCAATCTGAAATGACCCAGTGCTGAGAACTTAGTGCCCCATAAATCAGTCAGAGATGGAAAAGAAGTGATGTGTGAAGCACCCAATACTCTCACGCTTCAATACGTTTCCACTGCGAACTGACAGCGGTCCAGGGGAAGCAGCAGAAACCCGGCTAATGAGCTCTCATCTGTCTATTGTCATGACTCACACTTACAGAAAAGACGGAATGCAATATGCACGACGTTAATTCCTCTTAAAGTCTCTGTCTCGAAGACGTAATAACTTGTCACTTGTAATGAGAGAACTTTCCACTGATGTCTGGTGTCTTTTCCAGCTTTTTCTAAAATGGATAAAACATTCACTGGTGCTCCATGCAGCTCCAAGCTGTGGGACAT
Organism: Scorpiodoras heckelii; assembly: GCA_028566435.1. NCBI lineage: Eukaryota > Metazoa > Chordata > Actinopteri > Siluriformes > Doradidae > Scorpiodoras > Scorpiodoras heckelii. The sequence goes on along the minus strand of JAOVVH010000059.1, from coordinate 21,277,337 downwards.
GTCCTAGTGCAGGTTGATTCAGCTGGGAGTTCAAACTCTTAACTTTAGGAAGTGGATAGTACAAAGTCCTACAGGATCAAAAGCTAAATAATGCTTAATATTAATGATTTTTGTCAAGCTTAAATGTGTACTGGTCAATATTTTATTGCCCTTACATATGTTTGAGGAACATGATAAAATCTAATTGTTGAAACAATGTGATCAAAGCAAATGCACTGTACTAGAGCTAAAGATCTTTGCCCGAACCCGACGGGACCCGATGGCTTTGGGCTTAATTTCTGTCATTTTACACAGGCTTGGGGCGGGCTCGGGTTAAAAGAGCGGTCAGGTGATGCGTTTCGATTAGCGCCAGAAAGATGCAAAAATGGATGCAGAGGAGGTGAAACGGAGGCTGGCCTCTGGCGATTACGTTTTGGTTGCACCGTCAGCGCAAGTAAAGTCTGAGGTGTGGAAAAGTTTTGACCATGTCCATTATGAGAATGATGAGCCAATGACATTTGAATAGCCTAATGTCGAGCTGTAAATGGGTTCGGGCTTTTAAAACGGTGTACTTGTCGGGCTCGGGTCGAATTCTGTTGGGCTTGGGCCGGGTCGGGCTTGACTTTTCAGGCCCGATTACAGCTCTACATTGTACAGTTGAGAGAAAAAAATGCATTTGTGTTCTTGCACAAATTACAGAAATTACTGCATTTTTACTGCTGGTGGATAAACTGAATCAGCCTGCATTGTAAAATACTTAGTAAAGAGAATAAGTTTGATCAATTTGGCCACCATAGATTCTAGAAAGTGGGCCTATGTGAAAACAAATCATGTATCTTCATGTTAGATAACTATGGATAATATTCATCCATCCATCCATCCGTCTTCACCAAGGACTTTATCCTGGTCAGGGTCACAGTGGTTGACATGCAGGAAAGCACTGACCTCTACTTGTTGAGACATGGAAAGGACACTTTGAGCAACTCCTTATTCCAATAGACAGGCTTTAGTAGGCAGTGTCAGTGTCTTCATAGTGCAAGCTTAGAGAGGTAGGTGAGATTCAGCTGGAGATGTTGAAGACACTGGACAAGAATGAAGTTGTTTGGTTAACATGCCTATTCAGTGTTGCATGGAGTTCTGGTGCAGTGCCCTTGGACTGGATAAATAGCACGGTGGTCAATATTTTTAACAATAGGGACCAGAAGGTTAGGGTTATGTTCCAATTACAGGTGAATCATACTCTTCAATCTCCCAGGACAAGTCTATACCAGAATTATAAAGTACAGACTCCATTCAATAGTGGAACCTAGGATCCAGGACCAGGATGTGGAACAATTGGCCAGCCTTTTACTCCTGTACAGCTTTGAGAGGGGTCAGGGTAGTATGCGAATCTAGTCTATAGAAGACGAGGTGCGACAATTTTATTCCCAGAACGGCCACGTAGTGACGCCATTTGGTGAGTTGTTTGGAACCATGTGAGTAATCACACGCTGACACTACGTGGCCGTTCTGGGAATTAAACTGTCACACCTTGTATGTGTCTGAGGCCATGATTTTCTCTGTGAAAAGAGTAGGAGGAGAACTTAAGGTGAAGTGTGCTACCTTGCCCCAGGCATAGGAGTTTAAGTATCTTGAGACCTTCATCACAGGTGACGGAAAAAGAGATGGTAAGATTGACCAGTGGAAGGGTCAGACGCAGCAGTGTTACAGTTGCTGTTCCAGTCAGTGTTGTTGAAGCAGGAGCTCAGTTTGCAGACAAAGATCTCTCTTTGCCAGTCAATCTACATCCCCATCCTCACCTATGGTCATGAACTATAGGTACAAATACAGGTGACAGAAAAGAGTTTGGTGAGAGGAGCCAGATGAGCAGGTTTAGATGGATGGATGGATGGATGGATGGATGGATGGATAGAGATACTTTATTGATCCCGAAGGAAATTTAGGGAAAATTAGGCACATAATAAGAATCAGTCGAACCAATCGGTAGAACCGTGTCAGGCATGCCCCATTAGCTGACAAAGATCCCTGGGCACACCCATAACCCACTGGTGAGATCTCCCAGTTGCCTTAGGAATGTCTGGGGATTCTCCCAAGAGGAGCTGGAATCTGTAATTGGGTACAGAGAACTCTGGATTGAACTTCTCAGAATCCTGGCACCACATAAGAAAAATGAATGAATGAATGAATGAACTACAACTTGAATGGGAAAGTCACTACTATTTGAGGCACTGGTCACAAATTTGGTCATATTAACACAGAAATACTGTATTTAATAAATTGCCTTTTGATCTATTTTATATTATTGTTACTGAGACAAGTGTGAAAAGTTCAGCCAATGGATTGATTTCCTTGGTGAACTGTATGCATGTAACCTTCTCCCAATGTCAGTCTTTAAAAATACATAACTTACAAAGTTAAAATTCCTAGTCTTCTTGGATATTTCTCATGTTCAAAAGAAGGGAGTAGGAAAGGCAGATTCTGTGACACACCTGTGATTTCTGATATCTTGCCTTCAAGTTTAGATTAAAAAAAACTGAACACTGGCACTGTTTCAGTCAATAACCAAAACACAGTGGCACACATAAGACTGGTTCTGTTTAAAAAAGGAAAATTGCTGAAGAAAAACGGATGGCCCTTATGCCAGCCAGACCACACAGTGAGAAGCCATTGCCTAACTGTCCTTGGAAATTCCAGAGCCGCAATCAACCTTTCCATCAGCAGCAAGCGACCCACCGCTGCCTCGCAGCAGCACATGCTTTGAAGATGGAGCCTCAGCAATTAGGAACTTAACACTGACAATTTGCACCACTCCCTGGCCAGATCCATCGCCTGTGCGTGGTCTTAAGCCTCCCATCATCACCTTGAGTGGAAAAATGGAAAAGAAATATAATAGCAAGTGCAGACACTAGCTCTATGTGTGAGAAAACTACTTATTTACTTACTTACTTACACACTACTTACTTACTGCTCACTCCCAACCTACTCTCTGATTCAAATTGTTAAATCACTCGGCACGGGTGTCTGACTGATAGCTCCAAGCTACCACAAGAGGGCACCACCTCAAAAGAAGCATAAAAACAATGCCCAGAAAGTTGAATCAGTTCATCTGGACACAAGGTTTTTGTGTGGGAGATACGTTTCTGTGACTTCTTCGGTCTCAGCTGGTTGTAAATAACCTCAACCTTATATTCAGCACATCTGCATAATGACCGAAACAGCACCGTTGCGTAACAATGAAACTGTTGATCAGTTTCACATGCAAATCACCATGGCCATTAATTACTATAGCCATGTGTGCTATTCACATAGGATTGGCGAATAGCCGCGATCACGGCAATGTAGGATTTTGAAAGATGTAATCTCAGGCCCCCTCCTCGGTTCAGGGATGGTCGTTCCGTCTTCACATACAAACCTTGTGTCCAGATGAACAGATTCAACTTTCTGGGAATTACTCACCTGGATTATTGAGCATGCGTTACGACATAAAAACAATGAATTGCCAGTAAATTGTTATTATTAGGTCGTTTATGCATCCTTTATGCATGTTGAAAGCTTTGTTATGCTGTATTTGGAAACTCAGTACTCAAGAACTTTGAGAATGATCGTATGATGATTCATGATTTCCGGACTAATGAGTTGAGAAATTCCAACATTAGAAGAAGAAAAAAAGAGCTAAACTTCAGATAAAAGAGTCAGATAAATATTAGTGAACAAAAACACAAGCCGAATAGAGCTAGTGGAAAAAAATGTGTGCCAGTTTAAATGAGCAAAGGCAACAGTTGGATGTTTGAAATTGTACAATACATAGTACAAATACAATACATAGTGTAATGCAATAAAAATTTTAGAAATTTTATTAAGAAATGCAAATCAAGTTGCACAGGTTACTGAACAGAATCATATGCGAGAAAAACTTTGCAAAACATCATCATAAAGCTCCATACATCTAAGAAGCTATGTCATGAGAACGAAAGCCCAACACAATAGACTTAAAAGCAGTCCTGTCTCTGCTTAAGCAGTATTGCGTTTCTTGCTCTGACAGTGCATTTCTTTTAGGGTATTATGATAGCTCTGGGTACAGACTGACCCCCCTTTCCCAACCAACCCCCTTTCCATCTCCAGCCTCCATTCAGTGGGCAGTAGCTGGAGGGGAAGACCATGACAGAAAACTTCAGCTCATATACCATCAGTTTTAGAGATTTGATATGGGCCTAAATGCCAGTGTCGTCCTCGGTGAAGGCTCCTCTCATGTTAAGATGGCTGTTTTCATTACGGCTGAGTTCGAATCTGACGGCAGCGGGGTCACGCAGGGTTGGAGCTCATATTTGATGCGGTGTTGAATTGAAAATGACAACGAATCTTAAATCAAGTTGTTTTGTCAAGCGTGGTTTTGATTGATTCCAGCCGCTAGGGACTCGCTATATTTTTGTCATAAAACTGAAACTAGAGCCTTTTGCAATGGAACAAAAAAGCAGTGTTGTCATAGCGGTTTTGATTAATTTGACATCATAAATTATCAGCAAGCTTTTTTTTTACAGCACCTTCCAAGTTAAAATCTAGCCCGGGGTCACTGCTTAGGGAACAGAAAGATTAAATAACTTCTCTCACTGTACACTTTCATTTGCACATATTTAATTTCCTCCCTAAAATGTTTGATTTTGTTCCTGTGAAAAGGAAAATGTGTGGCTCTATGCCAAATATCTTATGAGGACCCTGTCATGGCTAATCCCACTCACCTTCTAGAGAGGGATCCTGTTTTGTTTGAGTGCACATTTCTCCTTTTGAGTGCTTCTCCTGAATCTCGCCAGCATTTCTATTCAAGCTCTGTAGTGCACAATGTTGATTTAAGAGTAGCTCAGATAAACTAAGGTTCAAGCAGGGAAAAAAAAAAAAAATGCGATAAAGCAAGTTTCCGCTTTGAGTTTGAAAAGAACGTGGTTATCTATAGAGTTTTCCCCGTCTAACTAAACACGAATCCACAAAGCTCTGTATGTGCTGTCTGGCTCTATATCCTCTTCTTTCTTCTACAGAGCACCTTAATCATAATCGGACACACACACACACAGCACCGGAGCAAAGAAAATACAGGAAGCTTTTGGTTGCATTACGAGTGAATGCATTTCTATTTGAATAAGTGAGTGATTACTGTGTTTGTACGTGGCTTGGCGACAGACACACCTGCAAACAATAATGACTACAATGCTCTCTTACATTCGCGGGTCTGAAGGAACGGAGGAAATATGTGTTATGACATCCCCAAGCCCACATAGAAACGCAAAACTTCCGCAGCTCGGAATCTCAATGGACCGCCGGCTATAAATATCACATTAGAGGTCAACAGGGTCACGTACATCATTTCCGTAAGTGACAAAACTTCGCAAGAAGTGTCGAAAGGCCATTTTCTACGGTGTTGCGTGTAATAACAAAACAGGAGCACCCACACCTCAGAACAGTATACAGTTCATGTTTTTACATGGATGTCAAAACAAGCCTACGATACAGACTAAACAACTGCGATTAACAGACAACCAGAGGTCAGAGGGTAAGACAGAGAACCTCCGATGGGAATTACTGTCTGTAAAGTGTGAGAGCTAAAACAGAGTAGACATGACACACATGAATGATATAATACCTAATACACACTGAACTAACAGGTGAAGGGCTAATTATGTTAAGCGCCTGTTGCGTCATCTGCCACAAAATTAAAAGTAGTACAGTAAGGTACAAGAATCTATAGAAACAGAAATGTCCACATTTGGCAATGTAACTCCTAGACACATGGACTATATAAATAAAATTAAAAAAACAACCAGGTCATGTTGTTATGGAAAAGTCACTTATCAATTATCAATGATCAATTTCCTATTAATTAAAGAATACATTCATTAATTCATTATCTTAACCGCTTATTCCTGTCCCCAGGAGTCACGGGAGTGTCGGTGCCTAGCCGGCGGCATAGGGCGCAAGGCAGGATCAACCCTAGAAAGGGCGCCAATCCATCATAGGGCACACACACTCATACACACACTCGCACACTAGGGGCACTTTAGAGACACCAATCAACCTAATATGCATGTCTTTGGACTGTGGGAGGAAACCGGAGTACCCGGAGTAAACCCACACAGACACGGGGAGGACATGCAGACTCCACACAAGGACCCAGACCGCTCCACCCGGGGACTAAACCCGGGACCTTCTTGCTGAGGGGCGACAGCGGTACCCACTGCGCCACTGTGCCGCCCCTAAAGAACACATTATGCTTTTTATTTATTTAGAGCTGAATAATTACATTCAGTGTTGTGGAACAACAAAATAAGCACAACATTAGTTCCTGTTATCACTTCCATTATAGCAGCTATAAACAGTCGTCCCCTTACAAGCTTCCCTTTTTCCTTCTTTCTTCAAGATAATAAGACAAAAAAAAAAATGCACCTTGTCATGTTATTGACCACGTTGCTGTTACAGCAAATGTTACCCATGATTGTTTGCTGGCACTGGAGACTCCTTCCAAAAATGCTAAATAATCATCTCACAGAAAATGTCACCACGTAACAATTACGTTTGCTTGATTTCTTTAAAAATCCTTCCATTATATACACTGATCAGGCAAAACCTTATAACTTCTTTTCTCTACACTCATTGTCCATTTTCTCAGTTCCACTTACCATATAGCTGCACTTTGTAGTTCTACAATTAC
>JAOVVH010000059.1:21228138-21246392 GCA_028566435.1 Scorpiodoras heckelii | reverse complement strand
CTCACAAAAAAGATAGCAGGTCCTACAGTTATTTAACCCTTGGCATTTCAGCCTTCTGTAGAGTACAACACACTGGGGTTGGGTGTCTCTTTTGGCTCTACAATGGCTCCATCATTCTCAAAGGATGTCACACTGTGAATACATCATTCAAGCAGAAAGCACCACTGCAAGAGCTTTGACACATGGCCCTTGGCCACATTTTAAAAATCTGTCACTGACTCTTTTTTATTTAAAAGACAAACTGCAGTAACTGTGAGTAGCAAACGTACAGAAAAAGAAGTTAAAAAACGAAGTCTGGGCTACTTCATGTCATCTGCGGGAAGATATATAACCTTTGGTTTTAAAAGCCAACAGCTATACATTCACCACTGTAGGAGCTGAATGCAAAAAAGCCCAGGAGTGTTAGATCATATATCAGCATTATATCAGCCATGTACATACCTTGATAGCCTGACTATACCTCTTCACTATGTCAGATATCTTGGGACTTTCATTCTCAGTTATAAAGCAGTGTGACAATCAGTACTCAAGAACTGTCATGTTCTACACCACAGCCAATGATGCCAGTAAAGGTGAACCCTGTGAAATAAAACGAGCTAAAGCTCATAGCGTACTCTCTCTGCATTTCTTTTTAACACTAGAACCTGTACTGAAATTTTAAAGTGAAACACATTAAATGTGTTTAGATTGAAAATGTTGTGGTGTTTAGCAGGTCTGGTGCTAATTTGCTGGTTACTGCAGTTTTTTCAATACCCTTGTGAGAAGTTAACTGTACTCTACAATGCTGATATCTCATTTTTACACTATACAGAATTCACAGCAGATATACTGTATAGCATATTCATCTAAGGAGTCGTTACTCTACGCTGTGGAATATATACAAACTCTTGTTTCTACAATAGCTGGCATGTACAAATTCAGGTTTAAATCAATGTCTGTATGCTGTGCTTAATGTACAGTACTGTGCAAAATCTTAGGTGCCCTATTGTTATTAGGTACAACATTTGTTATTGTTAATGAAAGCAACACATTGCATAACAGACCACTTTTCAGACAGAAAACATGAAGAAGGCTGCTGGGTTTTGCACACAAAAAGAGAAGTGATTGTGACAGTCAAAGTCTCCAGAAGAGCTGTAGCAGATTCTAAAGACGCTCAGTAAAACTTAAAAGCTAATTTCCTTATAAAATACATTGTACCTGGGAACACTGTTTAAGAAAAAGACACACCAAATATTGACTTTCTTTAGTTTATTGCTGTTTACTGCACTTTATAGTGTTTTCTTTTATGTAGAAACATCTTCATTATGTCCGAAGGCAACTTTGCTTTACAGCGAGTCTTTACACGTGCCTAAGACTTCTGCACCGTACTGTACAGTAATTAGCTGGTAAGTTTTACTGAGCGTCTTGGAAAATCTGCCACAGCTCTTCTGGAGACTTTGACTGTCACACTTACTTCATTTTTTGTATGAAAAACCCAGCAGCCTTCATTATGTATTTTGTCTGAGAAGTGGTCTGTTATGTAATGTGTTGCTTTTGATAGTGACATACAAACATTTTTGTGTATAATTGAATATTTCTGGAAAAGTAATGTTTGTAAATATAAAATCTCTTTGTACTGAGTCAATAATGCAGAATTAAAAAAAAAACATCAATAACAAAAGTTGTACCTAAAAACAATAGGGTGCCTAAGACTTTTGCACAGTGCAGTAAGTCCTACTCACATCTAAGAATGATTCAGAAGCATGTTGTGTGTGTACTGGCAGTAGCTTCACTAGAAATTAATTTCTATGGGATGAGAAAATATATAAAACTACTTTTCGCACAATACACAGTATTGCAGTGGATATTTGTTGTCATTACCAAAGAAACTGGTGAAATATCATCTCATGGCAATATCTTGTAAAACCGGTATTGGGATATGTATCGTCTCATGCCTAATATACATATATTTCTATATTTCACGCTAAAATCATCTGAGTAAAAAATTTGCAAACCTGGCAACTTAAGACCTTCCTGAAATATGATAAAACTGGACTGTCTGATTGTTAGACTCCCTAACTTTTTCCAAGCAGAACACAACACTGACACTCCCACGTTCCAGGATGACGACAGTATAGTGCATGGAGCCAAATATGTGAGTGAATTATTCAACAAGCATGATGAAACGCTGGGATACTTTAACTGGCCTGCAAAACTACTGCACCTTAATCTCATAGAAAACTTGTGGGATTATATGGAACAGTGTGTAAAACACCAGAATGTACACCACAAACTCTAGCTAAACTCCCATTGGGTGGAAGAATTTACTAAAAACAGTAGGAACCCAAATCACAGCTGGAATCTTGACCAGACTGGGCAAGCTGACGTGCAACCAAGTATTTATAAATTAAGAAATGATGTGTTTATGTGCTATGCAGAAATCTTAATGGCTTAATCAGAAAGACTACAGGGCTAATTGTCATGAAACTTGGTGGAAGAGTGTAGTGTGGGCCAAGGAAGAACCCACTAAATTTCTGGAGCGAATCCGAGTTGCTGGCTTGGATGTGTGTATTCATTTTCTGAGATCAGCCAGAAATGAAGTGGTTTTTTTTCGTGCATGTGTGACCCCGACATAAAAAAAAGACTAGGCCTTGGCAGAGGTCTGCGCTCTCTGATTGCACTTCTAGTCACATCCATATTCAGATTTGAAGTGGAAGTGGTCTAAACCAAAATATTTGAAATAGCCACTACTTTCTGGATTTTTTGATTAAGTAGAAATGTGTGTGGGACTGTTTTTAATCCCACACACAGTTATTATTTTGTCTGTACCTGCTCATGACATTTTCTAAAAAATTTAGCTTTTTCAATATTCCAAATATAAATAAACTAGTAGCTAATTTGAGACCCGGACCAGGCAGTTACTAAGGATGAATGAAGAAAACACTGTAAATGTTTTATTCAAATTTATGTTAATGAAACGTCCCAAATCCTCCCGGTCATGTGACTTTTTTGTTGCCCGGGTTCCCAGTCCTAATGCACACCTCTAGCCTCAACCAGATGCCCTGTGAACCTTTCTGGCCTGCTTTCTAAAAGAAATTAATAGTGTGCTATGCATACATTGTCTGTTAATTCCAGATATATTCATTTACTCTATATTCATGTATATATAATTACATCTCTAATTCAAACAGTTGTTTTGTACTTGAAATGATATTAAAAATGCACACGATGAAAACAATAGTGACAGATTGCACTGGTTAGTACACTCCAATTACACTCTACTATGGGTAGTTTTCATTTACAGTTCAATTCACATGTGATAGTTAATAAAGAATTATAGTCAGCAATTCTGTTGTTAACTGCTGTAAGTCCCTTCCTGGTGCATGATGGAACAGTCAAAACAATGCATCATCCATGTTTTTTCGTGGAGTGTGTACAATAATACTTAAATTGAGAGATATTTTCTTACCCGTTGGTAGGCTTGATAAATGACGTCATAGAGAAAGCCTTGGGGCATTTCACTGGCCCTGTACTTGGTTCGCTCTAGTGAGTGGTCCAGGAAGCCTTCAGAAGTGGTGGCGATCACGGTGGACACCAGAGGACGGATGGCTCCAGAAGCCTGTTGGAATAGTACAGATGCCTGAGCGCATCTCAGATTCTCACAGCACCATCAAAATAATGACACTGCACTTGAACTACGGTTTGCTACCATTTTCTTTTCCTCTCCAGGAGATTCCCTTAGGAAGCAGCTTTGGGGAAGAATTTAAAAATTCACAATTGAAGGCTTAAGCTTAAGCATGTAGCCTCATGAATATAATGACACCCATAAGCCAACCAGGAAGCATGCAGAGCTCCTTATATTTTTACTCCATTTTGGCTGATCATCATGAGGAGTGGGTAAGTAGTATGTTTTGTGTAAAGTAATGCTGTTTAAGCTGCTCTGGCTTTATGGATGATTCTGCACTCAATCTGACATTCCTTTATAATCAGGACTAATGGAGAGATAATGAAGGCCATCTGGCAACAGCCTAAGGAAGAAGAAACAGACAAGTAAATCAGACAAGTGACGGCCTTACCAGCACTTTATGCTATAAAGCACACACTCAGACACTCAGATAGTGTTGTGACCTCCAGCAATTACTCTTCTCTCCAAGACGTTTCTGGTCAGGTCTCACTCACCTCGTAAAAATGACATAATACCAATAGGAGTGTGGTTTATTTCAGCAAGTTGGTCGAAACACTAATCTCAGTGTGCGTGCTGCTGAATTACTGTTTTGGTTTTTGAGAGAAACCAGGACACAAACACCAGCATACTTTTAACATTTTTGCGACATTATGCTGTAAACAGGGGTCTACAATATGGCAATAATATTGTATCATAATAATTTCAGTTCAGTTCAATTCGCTTGAAGATGACATTAGTAGTCCAGGCTTACATTCCTCATTTTTGTAACTACAAACATTTTTCTTTTACTCTGTGCAGTCGGTGAGTGCTTTAACATTGAACGCTGAAGAACTGAACCTGAAGAGTTAGGAACACTCCAATGTTTATCGATCTGATGTCTATCGACATCACACACCACATCTGTAGCATATACACGATTACCATGGACAATTACTCCGACACGCTTCTCTAGACCGAGAAAAGAACATTCAACTAGTCTATAAACCCTGTTTACAATGGAGGCCTAAGGGCAGCTGTTGGGGTAGCCAATAAACTGTTATGTGAAACATGTACAGGATGCTTTCATGATTTTTTTTTTGGGGGGGGGGGCCAAGGAAGTTGTAAAAGAAGCGCAACGTAAACATAGTTTCAGCCTGAAACCACAAGGATGCTGCTCCGGTGTTTAAAATTAGGATAAAACCACCTACAGAAAAACTGTTTAGAATGTGGTTATATTGTTACATACAGACAGATGTCGAGGAAAAAATCGAAATATATCTGTGGAGAAAGATAATGAGCAGATGTTTCCCGACAGGTGTGCGTGATACAACTGAAATTACAAGTAAAATCCTATCATGCTCTGTGACATTTACAAAAAAGCTGGAAAAAGAGCAGACTCGTTGGCCTCAATTTTAAGTAAAAGAAAACAAGAAAGGATTCATTATTGAGGCCTGGACGGAGGAGCTTCGGTCACAAAGACTGCTTGACTGGCATGATTTCAATAGGAACAGTGAATAAAGTAGCAGCTATGTTTATCTGTGGGTCAGATCATTCAGTGGGGTTGGAAATTGTCAAAAGAGAACATTGAGTGTTTGTGACATTCATCATTAGTGCGATGAAGCATTAATGTGATGTACTGAAATCCAGAAGAGTGACTGATGGAATAGAATAGTATAATGGCTCAGCACCTAATTACGACACCTTATAAGTGTTTCTCCTTTAATTTGTCGCCTGTCTGTATTTTTGACATGAATTGACAGAACTCAAACTTTGCCCCTATCCCTCAGTTATAAATGAGCAAGGAGTCATGAGTGACGAGTCAACATGCTCCTTGTTTTTTTTCCATGGCACAGAAAACAGAGAAATGTGTTGGAGTGAAATTCTTGTCTGGGCTACGGGCACATAAACTACATATACATGCAGTAGATGGAGATCAGGTTTGAAAGCATTCTTTTAACAATAAAATATACTATCACGGTTTGGCTTAATGTAAAGCCAGATTAAAAGAATAAACACTCACGTCCTCATTATTAAGATGGAAAATGAAGCGCTACTAAAGCTGCTTTGGCTTCTACACCCAGTGGCCACTTTAATAGGAATGCCTGCTCATTCATGCAATAGGCTATGTGCATTACAGGCTGTGACGTAATTTCCGCTTTGGGTTATACCAGCAGTCTAACTTCCTGTCTGTGTTTTTACCGGCTAATTGAACTGTCTGTAAAGAGTTTAGCGCGAATCCAATACGAATGTTGGTACAAGTTTTTTCAGAAATGCGAAGGGGGTGCTTCAGAGCATTGTTCTGTACCACTTTGCTCTGTTTCATAATGGTATAACTAGGTGGTGAGTTTTCATTCTTTTCCTGAGGATGAGACGCTTCGGGAGAAATGGCTCATCAAGATCCGCCGTAGTTGTCAATATAACTCGATATGTACATCTTGAACCCTTTTTCTTTCTTGCTTGTCTACAGTCTCTGCCTTCGCTCATAAGTTAACCAGAAGTTAAACTGCCGGTATAGGCGAATGCGGAAGCTTTACGTGCACAGAGCCAATTATCCAATCTCATGGCAGCAGCACAATGCTTTTTTTTGCATACCATGGCTGCAAAGAGTGATTATTTGAGCTCAAACTAGTCTGCCGATTTTCCTTTGATTGCTCACATCGACATCTTTCTGCCCACAGAACGACTGTGGAGTTTTTGCTTTACTTTGCTTCGAACTGTTGTGTAGTAAAATCCCAGGAGATCAGATGCATATCTACCCATCTGACAACAACAACCATGCCACGGTCAAAGTCACTAAGATGGCTAATGTTCGATGTGATGTGAACACTAACTGTGTCCCGTATGTGCATGATCTTATGCACTGTGCTGATGTCACGTGAGTGACAGATTGCATAAGTGCATGAATACGCAAGTGTTCCTATTAAAATGGCCAGCGAGTGTACGTGTCAACAGTAAACAACTGTGTGCATGCAGAATGCTCTAACCCCTTGCTCTTTGGCTGCCAGGGTGATTTTGAGTAGAAAGTCCTCCTCTACGAAGGGACGCACAGCATCGTGGATGATGACCACCTTCGGCCTGGGAAGCACTGGAGCCTCTGCGCTCTCACTGAACGCCTGAAGGCCTTTGAAGATGGATCTATGTCTCGTGGTTCCCCCTTCAACCACTTTCACTTTTGTATGATGAAACTGATGGACGATGTGCAGCATCAGGTCATGGCTCTCCTTAGCGACAACAACAATGATGCTTTGGATCCACGGGATTCTGTTAGAAGAAAAGAAGGAAATCGGGTGCTGACATGAGGTTACAGATTTGTCCATAGACTGGTCATGTCAATCAATAACCTGACTTGATAATCGGTGAATCTACAATCTGGGCTAGAAAGAAATCAGCTTTCCTTCTTCATATCATTCTGTCCATTTTTCTTACTGCATTGATAACTTCAACAATGTAGACTTCATGTAAAAACTTTAATCAGTTTACTGGTTACAAGCCAAAATATAATTGTTTTTTTTAACTATATAGAATTCAGTTATTCATTCATTCATTATCTTAACCGCTTATTCCTGTCCCCAGGGTCACAGGAGAGCCGGTGCCTAGCCAGTGGCGCAGGGCACAAGGCAGGATCAACCCTAGACAGGGCACCAATCCATTGTAGGGCGCACACACACACACACACACACACACACACACACACTCACACACTAAGGGCACTTTAGAGACACCAATTAACCTAAAATGCATGTCTTTGGACTGTGGGAGGAAACCGGAGTACCCGGAGTAAACCCACACAGACACGGGGAGGACATGCAGACTCCATACAGAAAGGGCCCAGACCACTCCACCTGGGGATTGAACCTAGGACCTTCTTGCTGTGAGGCGACAGCGCTACCCACTGAGCCACCGTGCTGCCCCACACTCAGTTATATAAGGGATTATTGTTGTACTATCCAGTGTCACCCAAATGAGGATGGGTTTCTTCCTCTTAACATCTGAAGGAGTTTTTCCTTTCCACCATCGCCTCTGGCTTGCTCATCAGGGATGACAGTTAGGGATAAAAACCTATAAAATTTGTCTGGATTTGATGTCTTTGTAAAGCTGCTTTGGGACAATGTCCATTGTTAAAAGCGCTTTAGAAATAAAATTGAATCGAACTGAATTGAATTATGACCACTGGTGGTGCTGCTGTACTCAGCTCCTGTCCAAAATAATCTGCCTTAAAACATTCCTTAACATCAGATAATCTGATGTGCATGCCAAAAATGAAACCTTATAATTAACGGCCTTGGCAGAGGTCTGTGCTCTCCGAGTGCACCTCAAGTCATAGTTTTTTGTTGAACTAGAGATGTGTGTGGGACTGAATCACACACACACACACACACACACACACACACACACACACACACACACACACACACACTATTTTTGTCTGTACCTGCTCATGACATTTTCTTAAAACTTTAGTGCTGTCAAATTAATGCGTCAACGAACACATTAATGCGTTAAAGAATTAATCGCGATTAAAAAAATGAATGCCACTAAAAAGATTAATGCAGATTAAAAATTTGTTAAATTTTGCAAACCAGCGGTGCCATAATTGACCGTTACGTTACTCGTTTTAGGCTGCATTCCAATTGCAAGTGTCCCTAATCTGTATCCCTGCTCCCTACACACAGTACAGGGTACAGAATCCCAAGGGCTCTTCATAGGGAACTCGGTCACTAAAACAGTTCTATTTGAAATGCCCTGCAACATCATAAACAGAGGACAGCTGATTGGTTGTGTTCTACAAGATAGCACTCGGCTGTATTTAACATAATAAACGACACTGTTAAGACTCATTTTATATGCTCTAGACACTTTTGAAATAAATGTGATGAAATGTCTATGAACTGTGGGTGATGTATTTTAACTTTTTAATGTATGTTACTCTTCGGTTGTAACGTGCCACGTTACTCTAATTGGCGAATCGATGCCTTTAATTAAACTCCAACTCTAATCAGTATATCAGAGGAACGAAAGACAAAAACTATTTTTAATTAAAAAGAAATGAAAAGGCGTCAATCATCTTTAATATTTCACTTTTATCAAATACAGTCAAGTGAATAATGAGGCAACATTCAACGGTCGTTTCTCTTTCATTCTCAATGCTCTACGATGCCGACCTGCACGTACAACGCAAATGAAAATGTGCGGTAAAACCACGATTGAAATTTTTTTTCGTGCGATTAAAAAAATTCATCACGTGACAGCACTACTTATAATTAACTGCCTTGCCGGAGGTCAGTGCTCTCCGAGCGCACTTCTAGTCATATCTGTATTCAGACTTAAACCCAACGTGTAAGTGGTCTAAACCAAAATATGTGAAATAGCCACTACTTTCGGGGGGGGGGGGGGTTTAAACAGAGATGTGTATAAGACTGTTATTAATCACACACACACACAGTTATTATTTTTGTCTGTACCTGCTCATGACATTCTCTAACAAATTTAGCTGGTTCAATTTTCCAAACACAAATAAACCAGTAGCTAATCTGAGACCCGGACCAGGCAGTTACTAAGGATGAATGAAGGAAACACTGTAAATGGTTTGTTTACACTCATGTTCATGCATGAAACATCCCAAATCCTCCTGGTCATGTAACTTTCTTGTACACCTCTAGTCTCAGCCACGTCCCCTGTGAACCTTTCTGTCGTGCTTTGGAAAAGAAATGAAGAGATCATCTGATGTGCATGAACAAAATGAAGAATTATAATTCGATGTCAGATTTAGGTCACACACACTCTGTAGAAACTACATAACCCAGTATGCATTGCGCTGACACGGACTTCAACAAAACACACTCGCAGAGCTTGAGGTTTCGCTTTAAACGTGACAGCGGTGTTAGTCCCGGTGGTTAGTCCCGGGATTAGTCAGTAACCTCGTGTAAAGCTGGAGGATCGCGTTTACCGGATCTGTAAGAGTTTGCAGTTTGCAAAATACCTTTCAAAAGCTTCGACGGTGAAGCTGATGAGCGGTCTGTTGAGGAAGGTGCAGAACTGTTTGGGGGTCTTCAGTCCCGTCCTCGCGCCGCTACCAGCGGCAGGCAGAAGCACAGCCACCGGGAAATCGACGCCGTCGCGCCCCATCGCACCTTCGCGCTCGTCGGATTCGGATGTGACGAAAAGCCGCGGATCAGCAGGCCCCGGGTCGGGCTTCGAGTCGACGAGCTGAAACAGCCTCACTGATAACACTAAAATTGCATGTGTATGTGAACACACAGCGTTCAAACTCACTACCAAATAACCCCGATCGCCCTACACTTGTTCACTTCATAGGGAATGAAATAATGGCTTCTACAGCCCGAGTAGTGCACTATACATATGATCCGGAGCCATTTGGGACTCCGGATCTGCTTGAGCTTTAGCCCGGTATTAACTGATCTTAAGCGATTATAACGCCTCAGGGAGCAAAATGCCACTCTTTATATCCCATCTGAATGGAGTGTGTTGTTATTATTATAAAACTGCGATCTGTAAGTACTCAAAAAAGCGTGTTAGTTAGTTAGACTGAGGATCATCTGTGCTCCAGAGATCTGTTCATCCTGTTCATTCATATAAACTTAGTGCTAAATGATATCATTATAATGTTACTGGTATTTTACTCATCTTGGTGGTTAAGATGTCGGACTACACATAAGCAGGTTTATCGAGCCACCACTGATGGGCCCTTGAGCAAGGCCCTTAATCTTCATGTTATTACGTGGGGGATGATCTGATATAAGATGGTGCTCTTGCCCTCGTCTTGCCGCCCTTTTCAAAACCCTGGACGTGACGGAGGATTCGTTCAGAAATGGGACTTGCCGTATCGTGGTCCCATCCCACGCTGCCTGAGCCATGAGTTGTTATTATTATAAAACTACGATCTGTTAGTACTCAAAAAAGCGTGTTAGTTAGTTAGACTGAGGGCCATTAAATTAAAGTCGTACAGTCATTATGGATTATTAAAGGGACGTGGCTACGTGTGGGTTGCACAGAGTGGCATCTGTACTCCAGAGATCTGTTCGTCCTGTTCAGTCTTATAAACTTAGTGCTAAATGATATCATTATAATGTTACTGGTATTTTACTCATCTTGCTGGTTAAGATGTCGGACTACACATAAAGCAGGTCTTGAGTTCAAATCCCAGCACTATCGAGCTGCCACTGATGGGCCCTCGAGCAAGGCCCTTCCTTAATCTTCATGTTATTACGTAGGGGATGATCTGATATAAGATGGTGCTCTTGCCCTCGTCTTGCCGCCCTTTTCAAAACCCTGGACATGACGGAGGATTCGTTCAGAAATGGGACTTGCCGTATCGTGGGCCATGAGCGAAAGTTGCCTGTATACACAACCACTGAAAGCATAGCTGGTAAATTCTCAGTACTTCGATGATCCGTGAACGTGTTTAAGGAGACGCCGTCAGATTAATGCCTAACAATTGTGTGTGTGTGTGTGTGTGATCTTGATCTTGATCTTGATCTTGATCTTGATCTAAATCACGACGTATTTAATGCATTGCAGACTGACAGTGTTTAATGGATGCTGCTTAAGACATTAGAAACAAAAGGAGACCAAAGAAAGCAGACCAAAAAAAGCATGAGGTATATCCAAATTATGACCATTTAATACTTTTATGCCAGAAACAGTGAAATTGCCATCATATGAAATAGTGCAATATAATGCCTGCATAAAATTAAAACGTGTATATGAAGGATTAGATGAACCATGTGATGAGAACATCAGTACAAAATATATTACATCAGTGTATACTTGCTAACCGTAACTAAATATCTTGCATATGTAAATGCTTTGTATTTACACACATTACACAGAGAGACTGTATTTACTTTATTTACACAGCTATATTGTTCTCGAACATGAGATATTCAGGGTCGTCTGGCTTTTTGAGGCATAGTACAGCCAGTGATGTGATTTCTCACAGAGAGACAGTCATGGTCACGTGGTATTTCTGATATACTGAAATGCCAAACTCTGGCATAAAGTCGGTATGGATTGTATAGGAAGCATGAGCAGTGATTGTGTGGCGCTTTGCCGAAGGCTAAGTTTGATCAGAAGCTACATCATCTGGAATAGCCATCAATTTCCTTTCAACCATTCAACATATTTATCCTTATAATCATCCTTATATAATGTCCACTGGTCCTGAGCTCTTCATCTCTGCAGTCCTTCTTTCACAGGTAGCCCCAGAGTCTTTTTTTTCTTTTCTTTTTTTATTCAGGGCCCCATGCCTCAGGACTCGGACTCATGCCAGTTCCCATTCGTCTTGCTATTCCGGTGCTTCCGCTTGCTTTTGGGCTTGTGGATCTGCTGACGTTGAGTGCTGCTCTCAGACTTGTTTGCAGATTCGTTGTGCTGTTTCAGGTAACGTTTGCATTTGCACCCGGTCACCACTGTGATCTTGTAGGTCCTGGTGCTGCCATCCTGGCACTGCAGCTGAATGCGTTCGGTGCGGGTCTTGTCATTGACGCAGCGCCAGTCATGGCTGCCCCGGCGGCTCCTACCCTTTTTACCATATCCGCCTATCCAGTTGGGGAGCACCTGGGCAGCGAGGCACTCTCCTGCACACACCAGCTCTTTAATGGGGTTGATGCTGGTGCACTGGCCGTCCGAGATGTACTTCGTGGAGCGCAGTTCTCTGCAGCCCATCGGACCTGGATCTGGAATTGGAGAACGAGGAAGAGGTTAGATGCTTTATACGTACTAATTCTAGGACAAAAGAAGTCCATCTTAATGCAATATTATGATTAGGTGTGGATGAATAGAGATGGAGGAAGTGTCTGGGGAGAGGGAAGTCTGGGTGTCCCTGCTCAGAGTGCTGCCCCCGCGACCCAGTCCCGGATAAGCGGAAGAAAATGGATGGATGGATGGAGGTGTGGATGAAACACACAATGTCCACAGACCCTTCTCTATATGAATAAACATATGCTGTCTATTTACCCCCTACACACTTGAAATTCAATGTATAGCCAATGAGCAACCAGTGGTGAGAGATACTATTCGCTATACTGAAAAGCTCTTATGGGTTGCACAGGAATCATGCACAGTATGCATATGAGCAACGTTTTACGTATTTATCATACAATTACACTTTACATCACTGTCCCACCTACAGGCCTTTCTATAGCTTACAAGGAAATGGTTTAATGCACACAAGCATGTTGTCTAAAAGTTTAATCCATTGTTGGATTAGCAGTGCCGTCTGATACTACGAGCATTCCTCGACCCTCAGGCAACACCACCTGACAGTGCAACCCAAGCCAAGCTGCTTTCACCAAGTACACACACATGCACACACACACACCTCAGCAACAATGAGCCCCCTTCTCTATGACAGTGTGTGATGAATGGAGAGCTGAGAGGCCTTTCTTTCTCCGCGCTTCAGGTAGCAGGGATTCAAGACGAGCACGGAGCTGACCGGAGACGACGTGAGCAACTGAGATGCAGCACCATTCACACAGCCTGACAGGATTCAGTCAGTGGGTATTGTGCTCTGAATTCTCTCATCTTTGCCAGTCAACATGGGTGTGTGCCAAAAGAGTGTGTCATCCATATACACTCATTCACTCTTTCAGAACCTCACTGTGAACCTCGCTGTCTGTCAATTCATATCTGACAACTTGAAAAGCGCTGCGTATTCCTAATTACATTAAACCAATAGCTTTTTTTTTTCCTTTTAATCCAAGTCCCACCCGTATCCATAAGCTATAAGCATGCATACTAAGACAGAGGTCTACGAAGTCTGCACCCAGGGACCCCTTCCAGAAGAAAAAGACTTTCCTTGGACCCTTCAGTCATTACAATCTTCATTTTATTACCATTACGTAACTGTTCAGACACTAGATATACACAAGCAAATATGAATGATTACGCGATATTTATTTACTGGAGTCACTCCCAACCCAGTTACGCTGCATCAAAAAATGTGGACTCCAAACAATTTGTATCATCATACCAACGTCATTTAAATTGAAGTTGACGTTGTTTATATTTGTCTTGCATTGTTGAGCTTATTCAACTCCAGTAAGCAGCTGGGTGGATAATTATAATGACTTAGTCACTGATCATGATCTCTACCATTATAAGGTCAGTTTGAAGAAAAAGATAAATCACTGCCCTTCAGGTTATCCATTACAGAGCCCTGTGAATTCTTTTCTACTGGGAACCCTGATTATTTTGTAGCCAGGAGCCCCTTTAACTATAAAATCATTTTCATGGACACCTTCAGTAGCCTGTGGATTTGTTTCCTGAATATTACAGAACCAGTGAGCTTTCTATTCTTCAACTTTCCTCTGATACGAGAGAGTAGGTCTGAGTTGACTTCAGTGCTTGGATCCTTAAATATAATAACTTGATGTGGGTTTTTATTTCCACGTCAATAACATAAAATTAAAAAAAAAAAAAAAAATCACGGTCCTGTACTGGCTATGCTTCACGGACCCCTGGGGGACCCCAGTGGGGGTCCCTGGCACCTACTTTGAGAGGCACTGCCCTAAGGAGCGCACCGATGAGACGCGCGCACTCACCGGGTCGATCCCGCACCGCGCTCTCGGACCCTCCGCCGCGCGGTCGATTGAGAGCCGCTTCATCCGCGGGTTCTTCTCCGGGATCCTCCGCCACGTGCGGATACACAATCTCTGTCGCGTCGTTGTTAATACCAGCACCGGTCTTCATCAACACGCACAACAAAAACAACAGGCTGCGCGACTCGTCCTTGGGAACGCGCATGGCTCTGGGAAAAGAAATTCAGCCGCGCGTCTGGACAAGATGCCAGTGATGATGATGATGATGATGATGATGATGAAGATGCCAGTGATGATGATGGAGAAGACGACGATGATGATGATGATGATGATGATGATAAAGCTGCAACTTCGGCTCGAGTGGATCGTTATCCTGTCATGTCCTGGACTTTATATACGCGGCGGCTCAGGTGAATAACGGCGCGACGTATTGCTCGCGAGGCCACGCCCACTCGGCGCTTTGAAGTCAATCCAGGCCACGCCCCAAACCAAAACACACAGGACGTCTAACCCATGGGATACCGTGCGCGGGTTTGGACGCGTCCGTAACATCTGGCCTGATGTGCGTGGGCTATTTGACGTCATCGGTAAAAAAAAGTAGGTCGTGTTTTGGGCAGAAAATAGTGAAGTAAAAATAACATCACGGCGCATGAACACACACACACACACACACACACGACAGACATCCAGCACATCTAAGGGCTATTTTAACTCAACTCTCCAGATATGGTATTGTACCGAAGTACTAAACTATACTAAACACCACTAAAGGGCTTCTCTTGGGTGGCACCCGGAAGGGTAATTTTCTCCTGGGAAAGTGGATGTACTGTGCAGTGCCTTGTAATTATCAGCATCCGGATGTGCAAAGCTGATAGAGACATATTTCAGAAAAAAAACAGCTGGAATTGCAGCCCAAGGTGGTTTTACCTACTGACCCAGGACACAGGTTCCTAGCCTAGCCCTGCATATTTGGATGTTTCCCATCCTCTAATACACATCATTTCAGCTAGTTGACATCCTGTGGTAGAACAGGGAACACACTAAAATGTACAGGATGCCTAGATGGGAATATTTGTGCAATTAATGAACCTTTTATGACAAAGTTTTGCATCTTCAAATGATATGAATCCGAATATAAGCATCCCAGCTAAGTCCATTTCAATTCCAGGTTGCAGCACCGACATAATCACATACTGTGGAAAGGTTCTCGGGAGGTGAATACTTATGCAAGACATTATAGATAGGAATGAGCTCTAAAGGTTGGTTACATTATAGTTCTAGAGAAAGGATCTATACTAAAGGTACAGAAGTAGTCCTAGTGACAAGCAAACACTGTCTGAAAGAGTAGATCTGTGTGAAGATTGGTCGGTCCAGTATAATTTGGACTGTGAAGGTTTAGTCACAATTTAGTATATTGATACAGTGCACTTTTTCCTTTTCAAAAAACTATTATTAATTATAAGCAATTATTAATGTCATTCATTCTTTGATTCATTCATTCATTCATTCTTTGATTCATTCATTCGTCAGTAAGTGCTTTATCCTGATCAGGCTTGAGGTGGATCCGGAGTCCATCCGGGAACACTGGGCCTGAGGCGGGAATACACCCTGGATGGGATCTCAGTACATCGCACGTCTATTTTAATACTAAGACAGGTTTAAAAACAAAATGAAGTGTCTGTGCAGCTAAAACACTCCAGAGGATGGAATACTGCCAGCTCCTTAAAATAGACTTAGAACAAATTATACACCTTATTGAAATGTACAGAAGCTCCCTTCAGTGTGAACTTTGCCTTTTCAGGTGAAAGAGAATGCAGCAGCTCACCCACCCACTGCCGGTCTGACTTCCAGTGCAAAAGAACAAGCCTTCTGGCTAAATGTGACCTGAGAGTAAGTACATCTCTGTGGATTATTTAAAGAATGTCAGCTTACGACACACCAGGAAGCACTATTAAGGGATTAGCAGAAATGTGTACATTATACTGTATAGTTCAGGAAAAACTGTTCAAACGGAGCTCCATAAAGGCACTGACATATAGCGCAATTAATTTTATCTACAGCAACTTACTGTACTAATGTGGCAGCTGTTACAGGAGCCTGCAAGACTAGTAGGGTTCTCAAGTGATAAAGCAGGAATTACCTAGTGCACTGGTGTGGAAATCCACCGTTTTATAATAAAAAAAGAAGAAGAAGAAGAAGAAAGAAAGAAAGAAAAACATCAATGTTTGCATGATGTATTCTGAAACTTGAGTGGACTGAGATTGTATGAACTGACAGAGGCATGATATAGCTAGCCTCCAAGATCACTATGAAGCTAAAAGTGATCCTTTAAACAGTGAAGTAATATTCACTGCTAAAAAAAAAAAAAAGTATTTTGATAGCACTATCCTACGTAAATTCATGTAAAATGCTGGCAAAGAAAATCTAAGGAGTAGATGAATGAAGAAGAAAAGGCCGTGTATTGTTTATGAGTCTTTAATCCACCTGCTTTTAATAAAGCACTAATTTGGAGTCTCAGGCTATTAAGTCCTAAAATATAAAGATTTAGGTATATAATGGAAGGAACTCTTGTTTAACTATAACACCAGAAGTAGAATAAAACTACAAGTGAAAAACAGAAGAGTGAAGTAATATTTATTATCAACATATTTTTTAACATTAATTCTAACGTTTTTGGTTAAACAAAACCAAATGAATGAGCTTGTTTAGTAGGAAAGCAAGTGAATAAGACAACTGTGTGCAATACCTGTACATAAAGCCTTAACATAAAGCTTTCCAAGTCCTAAAATTGAAAAGATTTAGGTATTTGTTTAATATCTATTCTATATTTAATTGCTATTCTGTGCCTTTTTTTTTAACTCATGCCACTACCAACCAACTCCAGGTGCTCAAAAAACTCTGACTGGTGCCATACCTACAGAGTCCATCAGAAACAAATAGGATAACATGCGATTATTTCGTTCATGCCCTACCCATAACAGAATCCAACACATTCTCGTGTAATGCCATATTCAGATGTTTTCCCAGAGTGACCACAAAGGCTCAGTAGAAAACGTTTTGCTGATTTTTAATAAGCATTGAAATCGCTCCCTTTAACAAGACATTTCAAAAGCAAAAAGAGGAATTCAGACATACTCTTCAGGTCTGAGCAATATAAAAGTTTAATATAAAAGTAACACAAGATATAGGAAAGTTGAGAACTTTCCTGGAGCTTCTCAAAAGTGGCAAATGTTCCACTGATAAATGCCTGAGCATCTTAGACAGGCCAAGGTCTTTCCAGTGTCCAAAGCCTCTCTCACTTAAAGAGGAGAAGAAGAAGAAAAAAAATCAGGGCAATATGAGCTAAAACGGAAAGATGTCTGAGATTAAGAGGTAAACTTACTTGAGACCAGATTTTCAATGAATGACTAACAGCTGGACTGTCAGAAACTTTCTGCAGGGTAAAAGGGACATGCAAGTGAAAAGAAACAGGCTTAATGGAAGCAGCCTCAGTTTGGACTCTGTTTAGCACGCCCTGTGTGTGTTCTTCTGCACACACAGCATGACCAATCTAATAATCTTATAGTATTAGCAGCCCAAAGTAAGGTTAAAGAAAAAAACAGCGAGGAGTGTTCGTTCACTGCCGTGTGGCTTCTTTGCTGTTTGGGCACATTCTGGTGAAGAACACATTGTGACTGCTTTGCATTTGTTTTGATTTTCCTGAAGGTCAAAATGAGTGGAGACAACAAAAAAAAAATCCACAATGTGTGCGGTCCAGCATGGACTTATTTCCTTGGAGAACATTTTAGAGAGCAAACGTCTCACAAGAACACGTTAAACTCATTTGACAGTAAGGAGGCATCTGAGTCGAATTTAGCTGAATGTTTCAGTATATGATGTATGATTAAGTGCATGTTTTTTTTCCGTTTTGTGTTATAGTGATTCACTATATAGTCACTGTAACACAGATAATAGCACATTTGGTTATGAGTGAATGATAGGACAGAAGAAATTAATATATAAACACTGGTGTTGGGGTACAATCTATACATTCTCTCTCTCTCTCATATATA
>JAOVVH010000059.1:21190420-21202750 GCA_028566435.1 Scorpiodoras heckelii | reverse complement strand
TGCTCATCCCACAAATGCATGTTCCTTACAAATGTGGCACCATTTAAAAGGGAAATTAACAGGCTTTCCAACGATATGAGATTTATTGCCAAGAACCACTGTTACAACAAAGAAATAATCTACCAAACACACATTTCCTCACTTTTTGTGCTATGTTTATATGTAATTTTTGGCACAAAATTAAAAAAAAGTATTTGCTAAATGGTATACCACCATATAAGATATTCCATTTACACAGATGTCCTGATGCTTCGGGGTATCAGGATTGTGTCCATGTACAAATATAAATGTTTGTGTGTACTGACATTATAAGACACACTCACCTGAGTGTGGACAACGTAATGCAGGATTTGATCCTCTGTGACTGGGATGTGCTCCAGAATGACCTGCAATCTCATAGTCATCATACTGGTCAACCAGTTCACCACACTAGGATTCACTTCTGCTGACATGGTCCTCTGGAGAGGAACAGAGTGAGATACAGTGAGACGGGGTTTAGTACATAGTCGTTTGTAATACAACTGAAGGAAATATGCTGCAGAAGTGAGACTCCATAGTTAAGAGTACTGACGATACGGTTGTTGATGACGGCAGTAAGGGCACCCTGTTCTCCTCTCAGGCAGTACAGATTGAGGGCCAAACACTCGAACAGTGCACGGTTACACAGCTGCAGCAAGTGTGGTCCAAACGTATGATCTAAAAAGAAATGGGACAGAGCCAACACATAAGCGTTCCTACTTCGCATTCCAAATATTAACCAGTTCCTGCTTTTTATTTCCATCAGTTAAGGTTATGGCTAAGATTTTATGCTGGGGTTTATTCGTTATACTCGTGAGTTCAAATTCAGGACTGCCGTAGAGACTTTGTTAGGTCCTCAAGCAAGTCCTTAACCCTCAACTGCTCTTTTTTACGCATGGATTATATTTTGCCCTACAAAGCACTCTGGATAAAAGCATGTGCTGAGTAAATAAATGAATACAGTACAGTATACTATTTTTTTAGTACAAATTTTGTTGTTGTTTATTTGACAAATTCTGCATTAAGTCAGTATGAAAACTTTTTATATTTCCAAACAGTACTTTCCACAAAAATATTGTTGCATAATAACTTCTGAATGTCAGTAAAGAAAGCAATACGAGACCACTTTTCAGACAAAAACACAAACAAACAAACAAAAACACACATAATAAATGCTCCTGGGTGGCAAGTATGAGTCTCCAAGATGCTCAGTAAAACTTACAGTAAAGCCAATTTCCTTTAAAACTGTAAAAATTGTACAAAAAGTACGAAAGAAAAAAGTAGAAACATTTGATTTCATTATCACTGATGTCATCTTTCCTTTACAGCATTTCTTTGCATGTCCCTAAGACATTTGCTCAGTGATGCACATGGACAATGTCAGTGTGGATGCAGGACTGGGTGACAACCAAGCAGAAACATTCCTGATTTTTCTGGATAGATGGAAATAAAAGTTAAAAAAAAAAAAAGTTTGGCTATTCGGTGATAGACTCTTGGTGATCTCTCTGCATTCTTGCTTATTCATAGCCAAATCTCTGGCTTTTATGAGGATCGTCAGTGAGGTGCACATACTGTACGTTTCAATGTACAAGTCCTAGCATGACTCGGCAGAATGAAAGTGGAGCCTTAAACTTTTCAGATTTATCTTAGACAGCTGTAGTTTTAAGTCTTTCATCTGCATTGGTGTTTTAACCTCCAGAAGTAAACTGTATAAATAGTGTACACAAGTGTTTGTGGACATGCCTGTGCACTGAAGAATGTGAGTAGCAATTTCAGTAAGTTGCTGCCTTAGATACAATCGGTTTGTCTGGGTTATGTCCACCCCTTCCCGTACTATAACTGATGTCTGAGAGATAAAGAGAGAGAGAGAGAGAGAGAGAGAGAGAGAGAGAGAGAGAGAGATAAGAACAAAAGACATGCACGATAAGTATTTTAATATTCCGTGAATTTACCGTAACATAAGAACTGGTTTGATTCACTTACGAAACTCTCTGTGATATATTCATCTAGTTCACCAATTAGATTATCAGCAGCTGCCTTTGGGTGAGAAAAGGACAAGAAAAATGAACAATAAGAGTGAAGAAACATAGGGACAGAAATCATTATGATGTACTGCTGATGAAAGGAGAATAGAAGAAATACACAGTGTGACTTACTGCTATGTTGGCTTCAGTGGGTTCTCTGCCCTGCAGATAATGTTCTGAGAAGAACTGGGCTAGCTGGGGCTGGATACGGCTTAGTGGCTGTGACTGACCATGAAGCAGCAGCACCATGTCCACCATGGAGAAGTTCTGGCACACAAGAGTCAACAGATCGCCGAAGAAACCTACACATATACGCAGACGGTTTGGTTTCTATTCAAGAAAAACTCAAGTGATCTAGTACTGTGTGAATGTAAAACCTACTGACAAACATTCAACTATCAGACTGCAAGTGAATGTTGATGTAAAAAAAATGAGTTTTACAGACTGCATTTAGACTGGAAATCTGTAGAACTGTCCATCCAGTGCTAGATGTAAGAATCTGATTCCACATGGATAATACAAACTTTTAAGGAAAGTGCAACCAGAATGACTTTTTTTTAACGCAGCACTAGTGCACTAGTCAATAGGCTCATTCATTTCCATCTCATCCAAAGACCTTCACAATTGTAGACTTGAATGTGCATTACACAGCTGTAGATTTTAAATGGTTAGTAATGGCGCTCAACAACTTCTCTTAGGCTTCCTTTATAAGTGCCAAAATTCTTACTTGTTTATTTGCTTTAATGCTACTCGTGTGATGGACAGAGATTAAGTTTGATGTGCTGGAATATTTATTTATTTTTTTTAAGAGTAACCATGCAATTTGTCTGTATTACCAAAACAGAAAACCTCTTAACAAATGATATATCTCATATAATTCTAATACAAGATATATAATGCTCGGCTTGGTTAGATTATCTCTATGACAGAATGAAATTTTATATCCAAGTAAGCTTGCAAGACAAACTGTTAACTGGACAAACTCTCACCCATGGCTTCTCCTGTGCTAGGGGTGAAAATGTTGCTGGTCTGGGAGAGTCTCTGAATGAACTGAGCAATGCTCTCAGTGTTGCTGTGTGGGGCACCTAAAGAGCCCATCATAGTGGAAAGGACCCCCTGCACTATCCCAGTGAACAAGTCCGTGTTCAGGACTTCTTCAGCTGCGGCGCCTCCTGCAGGTTCCGATTGTGGCTCAGCAGCTGGAGGAGCTGGAGTGGGGCCTGAGGGTTGAGCTGTGGGGGGCTGAACATGGCTCTGCTGTGAGGCCTGACAAAGAGGTACACATAAATTGCCATATATATAAATTACATTTAGCATTTAGTCCATAATAACAGATCTAATAATGGCATAGGTTGCGCAGTGTAAGATCAATAGCTAGATCTCTGTTATTCTGGCTAGAAAAGTGGGTGGGGGGTTGCGGGGTTCAGGACATACATGGACTGTGAGAGGAAACTCCACACAGACAGGACCCAGGCCACCCTGCCCGGGAATTGAACCCAGGATGCTATAAGCTGGCAGTGCTACCCACCTATATGTTCTTCGATGGAGAATATAACACACTTTGGATAAAAGCATCTACTGAATGCTAGAAAAGTACATTTCTCTTGCTTTTGTTGACATGGTTGGTCACCAAATAATCAGAGAATATCTACTTAGGTAAACATGTTTAATACTGAACTGTTTTCTGACCTGTATGAAGTCAGTGACTCCCTGAATAAAGGCAGGTATTCCGGGCATTGTCATAGTAACAGAAGGATTTGCTCCTGGAGCCTGGCCAGCAGCAGCCACCCCTCCGAAGACAGAGCCTAGAAGCTGGTCCAAGTTGCCTATGAGTGGAGGGCCCTGAGCAGCTGCAGGAGGTGGTCCAGGCTGGGGAGCAGAGCTTGCAGTGGTGCCTGTGGACTGTGTGGGTCCTGAACCAGTAGGTTCAGACGTCGGGGGAAAGGATGAGGATGAGGACGAGGATGATGATGATGACGAGGATGATGATGAGGAAGAGGAGGAAGAGGAGCTGGAAAATGTGTATGTGTGAGAGGAGGTGGAGGAGGAGGAGGAAGAGGTAGTGACCTCACCATCTGTAGAAATTTTTAAAAAAAATAGAAGTATAAATGTATATTGCAGAAGTTGTCCGTGTTCAGTTCATTCTAAAAGTAGAGAAGAAATGCATGTATTGTGAACATACTCATCTGGCCTGAAACCCCTGTCAAGAGCTGTCCCATCATTCCACTAATCATCTGATTAATAGCAGCTGGATTCATGGGCGTAGCCTGCAAGAAAGAAAGAAATAAACACAGAACAAAATTAACTAGGATATGAACTATAAACATAAACTAGTAGAAATATTGAATATTTTACAGCCTCTTTGATGGTTACACCGGGTTTGTCACTGTTCTCTGTGATGCCCTGAATGTTAAGCTGCTAACCTGGCCTGGATGGTGGCCCATCATAGGAGGAACAGCAGTTCGCAAATTGAAGGTGGTTCCTCTGGTGGTGAAGGAAGGATTTGCCATGCGGTGAGAAAAGGGAGGCAAGGTGAAAACAAATCTAGCTTGATGAGGCTGAGGGGGAAAGGGAGGGGGAGTAGGGCCTGTAGCGGAAGGGGTGGGGCCTGTACTGGCAGGGGTGGGGCTTGTACCAGCAGGGGCAGGGCCTGTACCGGAAGGGGCGGGGCCTGTAGTGGCAGGGGCGGGGCCAGTACCAGCAGGTACGGGGCCTGTACCGGCAGGGGCGGGGAATGTACCGGCAGGGCTTGGGGTTTGTTGTCCATGTTGACCAGCAGTGGCAGCATTTGCCATGGCCATTGCTTGTTGAGTAACTTGATTGACAATGGCTTGCATGAATTCTGGAGGTAAACCAGGAATCTGTATAGGAGTGGCACCTGGAACAGAAATACAGAGAAACATTAAAATCATAAATAAGCTACAGAAACACTGTAAACCTGTACTGTTTGAAAACAATTCCTCATTGTGACTATTGGCTAATTAAAAACGTATGCAGCCATGAGATAAGTGCTCATCACTCACCAGGCTGTCCGGTACCAGCAGCATTCTGTTGTCCTGGCACCTGAGCACCGCTTCCATTATCTGAAACACAAAATTAGATGTACGTTTTCAAGATGCACACATGTGTGTTTCTGTTGTTAATGCATGTGCAGGCATGCATATATGCGCTTGTACATACACAGACCTACAGGCCCACTCACACAAAGGACCCACCATCAACGTTAATCTGAATCATCACCACTGGATCCATGGCTTGATGGCTTATGCGTATCACTCTGGGCCCTGGCTGTCCAGTCTGCTGATTGGCCATACCTGGCTGAGGGGTGGGAGTTTGTCCCTGCCCTTGTTGCTCTGATTGGTCAGGAGGTTGTGGGTGACTCTCAGCTGATGGTCTGCCGTTCGCCGACATGGTCACTGTGGACCCCAAATTAATCTATAAGAATATATAATCAAACAATTATATTCATTAATAAAATTTCAAAGTATACTCAAAACACACAGGATGATGATTTATGCATTATAATAAAACACCCACTACATATCAAGGTTTCTTGGAATATAAAAAGTAAACTTTCCCTCAATATCTACATGGACATCTCACTACTACTGACTTCATTATTATTGTAATACTTATACGCTACCTGAACATATGGCAGATAGCAAGTAAAGTTATGAAAGCTAACCGCTTTCTAAAAATCAAAAGCATGCAGTCTTTGCTAATTTTTTGTATGAGGTATATGCATATGTAAACACAAACTAAATAACTTGATATACAGTAGTATCTGTCCATTAAACAACGGCTATGATGGTAGTAAAAAAAAGTGACAAATTTTATAGCAACGCTAATTTAAAAAGCAGAGATTCAAACAGCAGCACTGATTCATTTGCTTCTCTTAATGGCTATTAGAGCCGTGGAAAGGCTTTGCGTTGTGTATATGAAATGTGTGTGAAAGCTTGGTCTTACCTGTATGGGCATGTGATGCACTCCACCTGGTGGCAGAACAGAAGAAGTGTAGTGAGACATGGGCCGGATGACATGCAGGTGACGGGGAGGCGCACTCGACAGATTACAGCGCAGATCACTCAGGGCAACCAGAGCATTTCCTAAAAGCCGAAGAGCTTCTCCCACCAGGTTTAGAACATGCTGGTCCTCCTCTCTCTCCTGCGTCTGCACAGAAACCATTTCTCTCATTTAGTTAATGAAATGAGAAAGGAGCAAGACAGTTATACAAGTTACATGAGTCTTTAAAAACATCACTAATAATAATAATAACTGATATAGTATGATATATATTTTTTGCTCAAGATTTTAATACTGCCATAAGCTCAACCACCATTTTTAGCAAGTACTATTGGTGTTCATACGATACCAGGGTGTGAAAAGCTTTGACATGATCTAATCATATAGGACAAAAATGGATATCTGACAATCATACAAATTCACTGAATAATCCAACAACCCAATAAAAATGTATTTTTTTTGTATTCTAGATGGTCACGACATGCACTGGCATACATTATTGTTGTAATCAGCAGTGGTTGCTGCCTCCAGGATGGAGTGAGCTCTCTGAATGAATGGCTGGAGCCTCTCTTCGACTCTCCTCAGCTCTCCTAACATCTCGACCAGTTCTGCAGGGCTGGGATGGCTGATGGGAACAGGAATAAACAATTCAAATAAAATGACTATACTTTTCTATTATTTCAGATACCCTCACAGAACCTGGAACCAAAAGTCTGTAAAAGGTACCACCCTTAATTTTGTCTTAGTCCAAGTGTAGATCTGAAACTCTAGCAGGAATTTATCCACTCAGTAAACTGTCATCTCAAGTAGATCGATGAGCAATGTGAGATTTTGCCCATAACAGGGATGAGCAATTACTGTATCTGTTAAGAGCAATTACAAATTGTGATTTTCCCTATTTTTCGGCATTACATAAATTCATCTTATAGATTTTAATTTTAAAATGCAACACTACCGTTTTGCTGCCAGTTTGTTAGCAAACCTAATCTTTAAGTATCATGATATTTTTGTCATATTGCACAGCCTCACTTTTAAGTTTGAATATCTGAAAGAGTCCTTAACTAATTTTCTTTGTTGCTTACTCCACTTTCCTGTACATCAGCAGTGAATTTTTTTGCCGAATGATGGAAGGAAGAGCAAGAGGGTGCTATATGAGGCTTTGCAGGCCTTCTTTGATAATATGGATATTAAAACATAGGAATTACTAATGCACTTAAAAAAGAAAGAATCAATACACATTTACTTGCAACCAGAAACAGTAAGAGGTATTACAAGCAATAACAGGATTTCTAAAGAACTATTCATGCAATAGATTTTTCAGTTTTCAAGATTTGACCAATTCAGTTTCAATGTCTGTCCTTACTTGGGGCCTGAAGGAGGAGGAGGAGGTGCATTATCAGTCTGAGAGGAAGTAGACGATGGTGGAGGTGAGCTTGGTGGAGGCGGGGACGTGTCCATGGGCTGGACAGAAGGAGAAGGTGTAGAGGTGGACGAAGAAGGATGAGGTGCAGAATCCTGAGCTGAGGAACCATCCATGGGCTGACCCTATAAACACAGTAAGGTCAGATACTGAGCGTGAACCAAGAACTCGGTTATTTGCATTATTATTATTCATTTACGGAGCCTATTGAGAAATGTGCTTCAAAGATCCTCAGTACCTCCAGTCTCTGAATCAGTGCAATGGTGTCTCGCAACAAATTTTCAGCCAGGAACAGCCGCAGTCTGGGTTCACTCTGCAGAGTCTGATCCATATCAACGTTCACATTCACAGAGCCATTGTTCTAGCAGAGAAAAACACAGATATCATTATGTGTAATAGTCTGAATGGAGACTTGTAGTTTTAAATGTCTAAATGGCACTCATACCCCATTACTGCTGCTGACTCTTGTATTCCTAACACCCTCCCCAAGGCCCGCCATTATCTGCTGGATGGACATCTGAGGAAAGACATACACAAATGACATTAAAATTTCAACAGCGTAATTACATTTCAGCCACTAAAACGTCTACGGGAAACGCTGCTATTTTATCCTCAGGTTTTTCACAGGCAGTCGTTCCAGCGTGCAGAACATGGTGTCTACTATAACATGTATATACAAAGACACCCGACATCTTTACATTTGACCAATAAAGAAAGCCCATGTACATGCCTGAATTTGCTGGGGGTCCATGATGTTCACTGGGAGATTAAGGGTACCAAGCATAACGTAGCTGTTAGCATTGCGATCATGTGTGGCTCCGTGAGGCATGGACTGAGAAGTTGTCGTGCTTGTGGTCGGTGAGCCTCCTGAAGTCACGGGCACTCCGCCCGAGCCTGACCCGGACTGAGTCGTCTGGGGAGGCGCTCGCTCCACCAGGTGAATGACTTTACCATTTACATCTGTAAACACAGGAACAGAAAATTAACAGAAAGTCCTACTTTCATATCAAGTGCCATGATTAAAAGAAAATGGCGGTTTGTCCTAATCAACAGCTATCTACTAGCTTCAGTGCACGCCACTGCAGATACATCTTACAAACAATGTTATAGTTTTGTACATAATCAAAATACAAAAAGTACATAATCATCTCATTAGTAGAAAATCCTAATGTTAGAAAGCAAATACACCACTAGTTAGGTGTGCTTTGGAAGCTAAGAAGAGTTTGAAGAACAAAAGTGCATCAATACTGCATATCCTAACTGATCTAAGGCTGATACTTGTATCATGCACTGATGCATTATTTAGAAATGATGCAAACACATGAAAAACGTTACCTGAAAGAAAATAATAACATCTTTACAGATCGGCATTATACCCATCAAACCTAAGAGCTCCAGTACGTACATCGTATCAATGAAAAAAAAAGAAATGTGTGCACCCTTGTTCTCAGTATTGGTGGACAATATGATAAAAGTAAAGTACACGGCCAAAAGTATGTGGGTACCTGATGATCACACACATATGTGGTTCTTCTCCAAACTGTTGCCACAAAGTTAGAAGCACAAAATTGTATCAGACGTCTCTGTATGTTGTAGCAGTAAGATTTCCCTTCACTGGAACTAAGCGGCCCATACCTGTTCCAATATTTTACTGCCATTGTGCACAAACTGGGGCTTATAAAGACATGGGGTGCCAAGTGTGGTGTGGAAGAATCAAGTGGCCTGTACAGAACCCTGACCTCAGCCCCAGTGACCAACTTGCATGCCATGCACCCCAGGGCCAGTCACGGCCTGACCTCACTAATGCTCCTGTCATTGAATAGACACAAATCACCAAAGCCACACTCCAAAATCTCAGCAAAAGTCTTACCAGAAGGGTGGGGGTTATTATAAGAGCAAGGGGGGACTAAATCAGGAATGGGATTCTCACTAAACACATAATGATGTGATGGCCAAGTGTCCACACAAATGTGTGCTAAGTGTCAGCAAAATAACATCGCATTTAAAAATCTGTAAAAACAAAACAAAACAAAAATACAAGCAAAAGTAGCTTTTAGTCACCAGCTGTAAAAACAGATGATTCAGCATAGATAAAAAGGGAAAACAGAACATCCTGTACAAAAATACATTCTTATCTCCTACCAGCTGTTTGTGTGCATTAGTAGCAATGCCTTCAAACTAATATTATAAATGTACTGATAATACCGCAAAAGTGAACTGCCAGGGAATGTATCGTAATACTCATATTATACCTTAAATTCAGCTCAAGATCTCTGCCAAATTTGGTTCATTCTTGCTGTCGACCTCTCAGACGCCCCTTAAGGGATAACTGGTTCTAAACACGCCCGTATAAGCAAATGTCTGAAAGCACTTACTGTATTCTGCCAGAGTTTTATCATCCTGAAGCACTCGTCCCTGGTAGATCAGCCTCTGTTTGTCAACAGAAATTCCCACTGATGGAGATATGTGCTCTTTAAACTCCTTCACAGTCATCTAGGGAGTAAAATGAAAAGGTGTCAGAAGGAAGCGAAAAACTGAAATCCTGATCTACCGTTTCATATTCATCTTTTGCTCTCGATGACAAATGTATTTGGTTTAAACACCCCCCCCCCCAAAAAAAAGAAAACGTCAATTCAGAATTTCATTACTGAGAAATTGCTTTCATCAAAATAGATCTTTGATGCCACTAAAGATCCCAGGCTAATTATCACGTTTTCAGGTCAGGTTTGACATCCTGTCATCTGGACACGTGCACTTTGTAAGTTTGTAACTGGACTGGCCTCGTCAGTCATTTTAGAGACACCCCCCCCACATCCCTTCATACATCATAAAGAGGAGACGTTACCTGTTTACAGAGTCGTAACTTGCTGAATGTCAGCTCCACCCATTGAACCAACAGACATAATTTGCACAAATCTTACTCAATGAGCAGTAAAATAAATCCCATGGAGCCCCTCAAGAGCCTACAGCTTTGTGTCATATAAATTTGAGTATAACATTTATCAAGATTATTGAAGATAATATTTTAGCTATGCAAAATGCATAGCCAGCAATGCCACCTACGCAAAAAATATTTTTTGTTTTGAAAAATGAAAAGATGTCAATCATCTTTATTATTTCACTTTTATCAAATAAAGTCAGGTGAATAATGAGGCAAAGTTCAACACTGGTTTCTCTTAAAATAGACCAGTGATAAATGGCAACAACCTTTTCAATAGCCCTACGATAGCGAACTGCACGTACAACACAAATCACAACTTAACACGTGCCTTAAAACCACGATTAAAAGTGGTGGCATAGTTACCTTGAAAAAGTAATCTGACTACTGATTACTCCTTTAAAAAGTAACTTAGTTACTATATAGATTACTTGATTATAAAAGTAACTAAGTTAGATTACAAGTCAAGTTACTTTATTAGTTACATTCAGCAGCTGCCGACCCCCCCCCCCCCCGCATCAACATAAAAAGCTGTGACTCCAAATGTTTCTTCAAATATGACGTAGTGTTTTTGAAGCTACATAGAACTTTGTCACCAGCACAGAGTGTACAACGGACCTTGACATTGTCATCTTTAGCTGACACAAACTCAAAATAGTGCCTGTATTCTAGTGCCAGCTAGAAAACGAGCATCTCTCTTCTCCCTCCGTTGTTCACGTTCGTGTCGCTGTGTTGTATTACACGCGAGTTGTCCTCATACTGAAAACATGACTTAACTGTCACACAGGCCAGATGTCACTCCCGAGACGCAAGAAGAAAGCAAAAATGTATCTTTTTACTAACGAAAATGACAAAAATAGTAACGCACAGTGACTTGGATAAGTGACTTTAATCTGATTACTAGATTGGAAATAGTAACTCGTTAGATTACTCGTTACTGAAAAAAGTGGTCAGATTAGTGTAATGCGTTACTGACATCACTGGACAGCACTAGTTAGAAAGAAAGAAAGACAGAAAGAAAGAAAGAAGGAAAGAAAGAAAGAAAAGTATTGGCCTACTGTGCTTGCACACAGAGGAATTTGTCCTCCGAATTTAACCCATCCGTGCTATGAAACACACATTGGTGAAGTGAGCACACACTAGCCCGGTTGGTGGGCAGCCTCGTGCAATGGAGCAGTTGGGGGTTATGTGCCTTGCTCAATGGCACTTCAGTCGTGTCTTGTCGGCAGTGGTGGAAAGTAACGAAGTAAATGTAATTCGTTACTGTACTTAAGTAGTTTTTCCATGCATCTGTACTTTACTCGAGTAGTTTTATTTTGGGGGACTTTTACTTTAACTTCACTACATTTCAAGTCAAATATTTTACTTTTTACTCCACTACATTATGAGAAATCTGTTGTTACTTTTGTCTCATGCGTGCATAAAAAATGTTACATTTCAAAATCAAAGAAGCGCGTAATCACACCAATCAGGTTACAGCGCGCGCACCTTTTAACTGCAGGGGGGTGGGGGGGGGTGTTGCAAATGGAAGAAAATGGAAGAAAACCCAAACTTGCCACAGCACCCCTGGGACTATTTAAGTGACTTTTTTAATACATGAGAAGAAACAGGAGTCATTCGTTTTTAAGTGTCTTCTCTCCCTGCATCATCCCCATAAGATTTGTTCTTACGAGAACCTCCCCGTCCAATCTAAGGAAACACGTAGAGGTTAGGCATTTTCATTCGAGTCATTTTCTGTAAGTAAGTTAATCTAACAGAAGCTCAAGTTCTTTGTGCGTGTTGTTAAAATAGATCTGACATTAAAATGATGATTGTATGTATGGATAGTTAGTAAGCTACCAAACTGCGGTTAATCCAGCCGCCTTTCTCCAAAACACGGTTAAACTCGCCGCACGTTTAAAGTGTGT
>JAOVVH010000059.1:21149023-21160573 GCA_028566435.1 Scorpiodoras heckelii | reverse complement strand
TGGACAACAGTCTGTAATTGTAGAAGTACAAAGTGCAGCTATATGGTAAGTGGAACTGAGAAAATGGACAATGAGTGTAATGCGTGGTCGGTGTACAAACATGCATAAATAAATACGTTTTCTCTGGTAAAATTAATAAGCTGGCCATGTTGTAATCTAACTGCTGAAACATTTTATTTTCAGTGAAAAACCTAAGCAAATCACATTAATAGGTAAAAGTAACCAAAATTTTAATTTATTAGGAGTTTAATGTCATGTTTTATGTACAATACTTGCATTCATGACAGGAGAGGATAGTACTGGTAGCTTTCACACTAGGCTATGTTTTCACACCAGATTAGGTTTCACTCTTCTTAATTGTGGAATTTAGTATCTCCAGTTCACCTATAACATTTTTGGGCTGTGGAGCACATGCAAGCTACATGCAGGAGGCACCTAGGTCATTTTACCCAGGAATCGAACCCAGGACCTTATTGCTGTGAGGTGGCAGAGTTGCCCACTATGCCCACTCAAAAAACTAAAACCAGAAATGGATTCACTAATAAAAATTGATCCAGTTAACAAGCTAGTGTTCTGGTAAAAATGCTAAGGTGGAACATCATCTGTAGCTGGAAAAATAAATTAATTAAAAAAGTGTTTTGACAAGTGAAAATGCTAACTGGTTATCACATTTAATACATTATCCTGCTAAGATGTAAGCTGTATGGTAATGTTAGCTCTAGGATTTCCCCAGTGGCAAGCTAAAGTTGAATATCTTAAACCTTCCTCAAATCAGAGTCTCCAATTTCTGATGTATAATTTTTCCATGATTCATTTTTCTAATCTAAAGTCATTTGTTCTTAACTGCACATGTGTTAAATTGAGTAGTGCTCATATAAAATCTTTCACAAAGTAGCTTGTTCCAGTTTTCTTGTTCCAGCTAATGAATGAAAAGTGTCACATTACAACAAAATTATTTCTGCTACGATCTGAATTAGGCCCAGTAAGACAATGGGTTTTTGAAACTCTTTTGGGGGTCTTCGTTATACCACCCCCTGTATTTACAGTGCCTAATTTGAGCACCGTGTGTTTGCCAATAAGGAATCCTCCTCTGTTAGGCACCCAATTTTCTGCCCTGGTTGCACAGTTAGCGCTCTTATTAGGATGGGTCTCTCTGCGATCGCTTTCCAATCTCCTGGTTGGCGGGGTGCCGCGTCAGGCTAATTTAAGGGAATTATTTTGATTGTTTCCATAACGCTGATCAGATTATCACCCAGCGGGACCCACTTGCCCCGGCTCACTAGCTTTAGTCTTACATCCATTCTGTCTTTCTGCTTTCATTCTTCTGCCTTGCTCAGAGCAGACAGATCAATTTTAGGTGAGAAGGATTAGTACCACATCTTGTCCAAAAAGTGTCTGTTGTAACCCTTTCTATGAAGCTTATAAACATATATAATTTGTGCTTATAATCATGTAATGCGAGTGTCACTATTCATTACAATACTGTACAGTGTTCTGTGCAAACCTTATGACTAATTAACAACTTGTGATTAATTATAAAGCCACGATAATATTTATTAAGAATGACAAGAATACTAGAAACATATAAAATGGCATTATGGGCTGCTTCAGGAAATAGAAAGGACACATATGTAGTGCAGAGCTTCCTGTTCGTCCAGGGTTAAATAGGCGCTACATATGTGTATCTTTTAAAACAAAGCATTTACATTTTCACACATTTACAATTATTCACAATGGCATTATATTGAGGATTAACCCTTGCGATGTGATTATGAGTTACCAAAAATATAATTACAAGTTACTAACACCAAGTAACAAGAAATCATTTCAAGTTTATAAAGAATAATATAAACAGTTCTAATGATTTCTGATAATAATAATAATAATAATAATAATAATAATAATAATAATAATAATCTCCTGTGAATAATTGTAACGTAACTAATATTTGATAACTATTCAAACTTTTAAAATGTCATTACTGAGTGCTTCCAGAAATGACAAGGACACATCTGCAAACATGTAGCTTTCTTGTTGAATATTTTCAAATACATTGTCAAATGTCTGTAAAATCTATATAAAATATAACTTTGATTTTAATTTCAATAAAGAGTTTCTGTATTAAATTACAACAATAAAGTTAATAGTGTCTTACAACTTATATTGAGGATAATGAGGAATAATTTAACACATCATTCACTTTGCTTGCAGCACTCAGTGATGTTTATAATGTTTTTGTAGATAAATATTACAGCTGCACAATGAGGGGAAAAATATGACCCCAGAAACTTTGAAAAACTTTTACCCATTTTCGAATGCACAAAATATCCTACCTTGAGGTGGATCGGCCTCAAAGGCAGAAGACACATCAGGATCCTCTCCTCAGAATGAGAATCTAAGGCTACAGCGAGTACACACTGCCTAGTTTGTGCATTCCGACATGCTTTTCTGCTCACCGTGGTTGTAAAGAGTGCTTATTTTAATTTTCGTAGCCTTCCTGTCAGCTCAAACCTGGCTATTATCCTCTGACCTCTCTTAAGGCGTTTCTGCAAGCAGCGCTACCACACTGGATATTTTTTCCCCCACCATTCTGTGCAAATTGTGCATGTGCATGAACGAGCAGGTATACAGGTGTTCCTAATAAAGTGGTCAGTGAGTGTAAGTTTGTGAGTGAATTATTTTAAAAAGCAGCATTTAGGGTTCAGATTACTCCCAAGGATGCATTACCAACTGATTATAAGCAAAAACTGATATTTGATATGTGTTGATATTTGAATATTGGCTTCATAGATAGTGTATTGTGTTTTTGTCATGCTTTTATCACCTTTTTTAAGAAATGATCTCCTAGAGCCTTCTGAATTTCTAATCATTCAT
Organism: Scorpiodoras heckelii; assembly: GCA_028566435.1. Classification (NCBI taxonomy): domain Eukaryota; kingdom Metazoa; phylum Chordata; class Actinopteri; order Siluriformes; family Doradidae; genus Scorpiodoras; species Scorpiodoras heckelii. The sequence goes on along the minus strand of JAOVVH010000059.1, from coordinate 21,157,699 downwards.
ATTTTTATGTCATTATTTTTTCCTGTGATTGAAATCTTTGCTTTTCTTTCGGACCAGGATGCAAAGCAGTCATCACTAGGCAGGAGGGAAGAGAGTCAGCCATATCGATTCGGTGTCGATCACAGCCTCTCTGCTCTCTATAACTGTCATAACAGCTGCTCTGTGTATTTGTTCAGGTAGTCGTGTGTCCCTGCCAGACCTACAGCACAGTCCAAGAGTGATTTCAGAGGTCATTTGCACAAGCTAAAGGGATGCTGTCTAACTACCTGATGAACACACACCTTGGTTTCAACACAAATTAGCTTGATATTTGAATAGCTGGAATATCTGAATCCTCATTTACCGCTGAGGTGTCTATTCATACGAGATACCCAGAGATGTATGCAGGAATTTAATAAAATAATAATCATTTAACATTTTATGCATTTTTGCCCACATAATCACTTGCATTTCTGCAGACATTCTAGATCTACCGTCATTCTGTATTTATCAGGCATCCGTGACTACCAGGTGTCAGTTTCTAGTATCTAATGTAATCAAGTTTTGGGCGCTAGATACAGATTTCATTAGGAAGAAAAAAAAAATCAAACTGTGGGCATCATATTTATCTGGACCCTTTTCTAAACCTGTATTTTTGCATAGTTTCTTTTTTCCAAGCTAGAATTGAAGGCCACAGAGTTGAAGGTCTTTATGGAAAGACTTAAACAGAAAATGCAAAAATGATGTCATGTTCTCGCTCTTTCTCAATACTGCACTGCCCCAGGCATTCCTGCTGCTGTCTCCACAAGTTTGACTGATCTGACGGTTTGATCAATGGTAGCTTTTCTCTCCTCTGTGGCCCCGGCTTGTTCCTCCAGAATGGCCTAACTCATTACAGTAATGAACTTTATAATTACTTCGCCTCGCTGAGAGGAACGAGTCTCATTTAATAAGATGCGATTGGCCTTTATTTCATTTACTTAGCCTCGATGCTTAACTTGTGGCCATTTTCCATCTCAATAAACTCCTTATCCTTCTAGCAGTCAATATCTCTCCATTATCACACAGAGCAGGTAGACTGAGGTCTCATCCTGCACCTAAAGTTTAACACATGCATTTAGGAGCTAAGTCATGCTTGTCATTACCTCAAACTTTTTTGAACTTTGCTAGGTTATGTCGATGAGTCAGGTGAAATCTTTGGCTATTTTCACCAGCTGCTTTAACACATAACTCTGGCTGCTTTGTGTTAGGTGGCTTTGTACTAAAGGCTAATCTCAAGAATACTATTCTTTGGGTCTCTGCAGACCAGCAACATATAACTTAAACAACAGTGTCTGATCTGAATCAGTTTTAGACTCTTTTTCTAAATGCATCCTTTTTTTTCCCCTTCAAGCTGTTCTGTATCATAGAATTGTTTAGATGTGAAGCACCTCATGGAAATGGATTGTAACTCACTCACTCACAGACTCACCCATTCACTCACGTTTAGCACAGGGAAATTCTCAACCTGTTATGTTTTGGTATCCAATGACACTGTGTTCTTGTTTTAGATGCAAAGCACCTCATGGACCTGGCATGTAAGTCACTCACTCACTCACTCACTCACTCACTCACTCACTCACTCACTCACACTTACTAAGATTGTCCACAAGTCTGTGCTCTTGTGCTTGGCGTTCAGTGACACTATGCCCTTGTTTTAGATGCAAAGTACCGCATTGTCCTGGCATGTAAGTCACTCACTCACTCACTCACTCACTCACTCACTCACTCACATTTACCAAGACTGTCCACTAGGGGGTGCTCTTGTGCTTCGCAGCCAATGAGACTCTGTGCCCTTTTTTAAACTTTATTTTATTTTATTTTATCTTATTTTATTTTTTATACTGTTGTCTAAATTATTAAAGTAGCTTCATTAATTCATATAATTTTGACAAGAGCAAATCCATCACTATCAGGCTTGCCACCATATTTATTAAACAGCATAAAAAACATGTTATTCATGTACATCTAATCATAGATATGGTAAAGCTTTTGTTTCGTGAGGATTTTAACATTCATGGAAAGAGTGTCCCATTTCAATGTTTTATACCAGTCAGAGGTGAAGCAGTTCCTGTAAGTTTTTCGATCACTCTATATTGTAAGGATGAAGGATGGTGTGCTTTATAGATTCTTGGCAAAAAGCTGCATTTTTTTCACCATGTTAACTTCAATAGAAAGTGACAGAACAACAGTTTATAGCTTTTATAACATCAGAGAAAACAGGAACTAACTTGATTTCAACAAATGAAAAGTATGATGATAATAATATTGTTTAATCTTTAATAAATGTAATTTTTTACAAATTGATACAAAAACTGTACAAATCCAAGAGGAATAAAACAAATGGGATGTACAGTTGCTTTAAAATGGTCAACTTCAGGGTGCTAATAGTAAATTCGCTTTCTATCAGGCTGCATCACACCCTGCTGATGTTCTTTATTTTACCATAACACCTGTCCCTTACATACAACAACGGGAGACATAAACTTAACTGTATAGTGACTATAAATATATACTAGACTACAGTCATGTTAAACATCTAAGCACACTCCCTGTATTAAATATAAAACACACTAGTTATGTATAAAGTAATTCAATGCACTGATTACTCTAGTATGTTTTCTGGATGCATATGAATGATTTAACCAGCATTTAAATTGCATCAAACCGACCCTTTACACCACTTAAATCTATACATATATTTTATGTTGTGCTTGACTTGGTAATGTTATTCTTTCATTAGTGCTAGAAGACAAAATCAAAACCATAAATGACTCCATATGATTGTGTTCGCTGTTTCTATAGAGATATCCCATTTACTCCAAAACAATCACAATTCTGCATATGCAGAATAATACATTTACAGCTGGAAACAGCAATGTCGGCTTTTCAGGGGTTTTGTAATTGGGGCTCCATAAACAGAAAAGTAGCTGTAGCGAGGAGTTGGGGGGCAAGAGAGAATTTCATTTTCTCCCTATTTAGAGTTGCCAGGCAGCTTTAAATAAGGATCCAGTTGCACTGCATTGTATTGAGCCTCCTTAATTAACACTTACCACTCACTGTAGCTATAAGGCAAGCTCATTCTTGCCTCTGAATAATAGAACCATTACAGTTGTGAATTTATGGACAGCGATTCCCTTTTCAGTCCAAAAAAGGCTTTTTTTTACATTCTTTCCTTGCAGCCCTGTGACCAATAGAGGGAAAGCAGGGTGAAGGCTTGGCACTGAGAGAAAAAACTGTGCAGCTTTAGATCAGTCATGTGCCTTGGTTTAGAATGAGTTATGGCTTATTAGCCGTAGCAAGTTTAGTCTCTAAGTGTCCCTATCTTAAGTATTAATGACAGGTTTGTTTTAATGTATGAATTGTATGGTGATGCTGTTCAGAATATGTTCAGATTTAGAAAAGGTCTAACAAACGTGTGATTTGTTCACTAGATGAACTCATCTTTGTTGGAAGTCACACTGCCTGCTTTTCTGAAGGTCCCTGTTTCCCTGTAAAATGTCCTGGTGTTGCATGTGACATGAAACCTGAGAAAGAAACCAGAGAATCTAAACTATATTCGCTGAGACACACAAGAAATGTTCAAACAAATATAGAAAAAAAGGAGTAACGATTTTTTTTGTTTGACTCCTCATGTTCGTATAATGAGGCTGTTCCCATTGCTATAAGGTTACGGAAAAGTTTTTAAACACCCGTAATGACTTCCATTTAAAGATTATTTTGCACTAGAGTTGTATTTCTCTTTGCCTCCCGGCATGGTCTGTAGCTCTGACACACTAAGCCACTGAGCAATCCTCCATCCGTGCAGTGCTGAGATTTGGCCCGTGGGTGTCTCTCTTTTTCTTTCCAAATGTCGGCTTTGACTGAGTTCTAGGGCCGCATCACATTCGTGTACCTCATTCTCAGTCACGCTGTTCATCAGCAAACAGTGCTCTCTTGACGTCCACTGAACCCCAAAGCATGTCCCTGTAGTCATTTCATACGTTCATCTTTCAGATGACAGGATTTAGAGGAACATATAAACATTCAGAAAGTAGATGTTAATAACAATCTCCTATGTGATTCTGCCCACTAATGCAAAGGCTCTTCATTTTCTTCCAAATGGCACAGTTGCTCGGATGGAAAGCAGGGTCAGGGTGGTGGTGGTGATTGCTGTCTAGCTGCACTTAGCTGTGCATGCAGCTGCCCTTCTGGCCAGAAGGTGGTGTAGAATTATGACCATCCTTAATGTTATCTTTAGAGAGCTAAACAGAAGGACGGTGGGTTAATCCTGTCACTTTGAAAGGGTCGAAAGAGAGCATGCTGCTTTGCTGTATCTCACAGTTGATATAGTGGTGAATTCGACTCGCGTACACTTAAATTAGGAAAGATTTAGGAACGAAATGAATGATATTCAGATTCAGTTCAAATGGACTTCATTTTCTTTTTATATATATGGCATTGTCTCATCTTCTAGTCCCATAGGAATTCTGTAGACATACTGTATATTTTTCTTTTTTTCCCCTGGAGCTTTCTTTCTAACTGTATGCTAGCATAAAACCTTTGATATAGAGTAACATTTCAGTTATGTCCTTATTTCAGCTTAATGAAGTCTTTATGCATTCACCCTATTGTCCTACTATTTTTGTAGAACTCTGAATATACCTTGAGTCCAAATAACTGTGAAATAATATTATTTATAATAATATTAGATTTCTTCATAATTTCTTATGGATGATGTGCTTTTAAGACATGTTAATACCAACCTAAATATTATATAGGGTTTATTTAAGGTATATCACATTCACTTTTTCTTCAGGTTTACAATACATACAGTATGAAAGGTGCAAACGACGTACACATGAGGGAAAAACCAGAGTGACGAGCAAAGCTAGAGGGTCCAGAAAGAATATAAATGATCATAAATCGTTTTTTGACAATTACACTGGACTGTAGATCACTGCAGAAAGTCTGATTCTCTCTCTCTCTCTCTGTCTCTCTCTCTCTCTCTCTCTCTCTCTCTCTCTCTCTCTCTCTCTGTTTTTCTCTCAGCGAGCATGAAATTAATCTGAATTTGAGCCAGCAGGCTCCTCTCCTCTCTGCTCGTGCTGCTCTCTCCAGTCCCTCTTTCATCCAGGCAGGACTGTCCTGTAGTTTGCAGACCACATGAGCCCTAGAAGGGCACCGGACGGCCTTTAGACCCCAGCAGCAGGGCAGTAGTTTGCCAGTGGGTACACTGTGGGGGCTCGGTGTGCAAGGTCAGCCAGGCTTATCTTGGAGGAGTGGATTTATGCAGGAGGGAGACATAGAGGGCTGCCTCAGAGTGCTTCTGAAGAGTGGCTTTAGCCAGAAGCTTCTTGCCTGTCCTATTAAATCTCTATTTCTTTCTGTTTCTCTCAGCCAGTTTGCCTTTCTCCTTATACCTCTCTGTTTGGGGTATAGTATCTCACTTGGCATGACTGTGAGTAGCAGTGAGCTCTGATCTCACTCAATTGTGGATTATGAGAAATATTAGAAGCCTCGTTCTTCAGTTTACAACTAGTTCCAATGTTCAAAGACCACAGTGATGACATCTTTCTGAATAAATCGCCGTCCTGTCATTTGTTCCAGCAAATCATGCTGTAAATATTAAAAAGAATAATATATGAGATTGGAGTGAAAGAAACAGACACGCTGCATGTGAATAATTCAAGGATAAACTTTTTTTTAACGAATGTATTTTAAGTTAATAATTATGAGCAAACAAAAGCTTTGCTGGTCTAGTTCTAAAGCTGCTTGAGAAAAGTCTAAATAAAGTGGAAAGAGATGAAGCCAGAATTGAATTGAAAAAAATATGAAAAGAAACTCCTAAAAGACACATGACATTAAGATCTCTGGGGTTTTTTTTTCTGTGAGCATTCTTCATTTAGACGTTTATTTCAAAACGAGCCTCTGAGAAATTAAAACACCAACTGCAAAAGATTAAAAAGTTCAGGACATTATCATGGTGGTTGATACACAGATTGAATAGATTGATTCAAGGATGGAGGTTACAGAAGATGAGACTCGAGCAGGGTCAGGTGATGGTGTAGTGTATACTGTATTTGTGTTGTTCATTTGTGCGTCAGATTCATCATGCCGTTTTAAAAATGCATTTGTTAAACAGTACATTTTTTCAAAATTATTCCAGAAATTCTAGTGTGAAATTAAAATCTACCTGAACAGCACACCGTTTTAGTTAAATCGTAAGACAGGCGCCATACTATCACAAGCGATGTTAATTATTTTTGTCGCTTAATGACTAACACCTGTTATTGTCTTAATTAGAGTCTTAATTAAAGTCCGTTATTCATTATACATAATGACTGCTGTGGATTTAATTATATAGTAAGTACAGAATGTTTTGATTTATATTAGTGATTAGATTGTGGTAATTATATTACTATTTGAGAAATGTAATTTGACAAAACTGTATTAGTTTTTCATCACTGATGAAATAGAAAGTTGTAGATGTTTTGTTCTCAGACCTCTGAGTGCTAAAATAAATGAGCATTTTCTGTATTGTGTGAAGTCCTGCACTTTGTTACCACTGCCATATTCCTCTCAGCGTCCTGTCTTCATGGCAGAGGCAAGGTCATGGGGTGTGTGTACAAAGTGGTATGAAATTTCATTTCACTTTTAGTAGATTTGCTACTATAACACTGTAAAAACAATAATTTCTCAATGATCAGTGATTGCTCATATTGACCTTTGAAATGAAGACCCACAGGGTGACTAGGAATTATTTCTTTACTCAACCTGATAGCATAATGCTTTAAAGATGCCACTGGTAATGCTTAGCGCCCTCTTCTGGCTGACGAGTGGCATTCATGAAAAAGGAGCAGAGCTAAGCAGGATGGCAGGAGCCTGAAATGAAAAACCTAACCCACATTACATTACAATATTACAAACTACAGTTTTTTTCCCCCAAGGTATTTTTATATTATATATTTCTTTTAGCTCTAAAAACACTTTTGAAGATTACAAATGGCACCTTTAATATAAACTATAGCTATAATTAGATTTCTTTCTCTGTTTTTTTTTTCCTGGCTGCATCTTTCAGTGCTAGCCTCATGTCACGCTGACTCTTTCTGGCTTCACCACGCCACACCACATTGCTCTGGCATGGAAATTGAAATAATGATAATGTGTCCCTCTGACTGCATCAAAGTATTGCCACTTCAAAAAAAAAAAAAAAAAAAAGCCGGGAGGCATGAAATGCAAATGACAATGTGGAGCAGATGGATCGAGTGCCATCGCCTTGCCCCCACTGAATCTTAAAGGATGTGCTCCGTGTGTGTGTGTGTGCGTGTGTGTGTGTGTGCAGGGTGTCAAGGGGCGTTTGCAGGTCATCCTCGTCTCCTCAGTGCTCAATTGGATCATATCTGATGTGGGATCCTAAATTGTGTCTGGCAGTGAAAATGTACCTAGGCATGACTCTTGCTTTGCACGTTCTGTTTTTGCACATTGAGGTCATTAACCCCCTAATGGAGCCAGCAGCAATTAGCGGCTAATCAGACTTCTGTTTTGACTGCCTGCTTTACAGTTTAGATCCAGCCAAGACAACACTCTCCCTGCTGGATTACCTCCAGATTTTGTGTGTGTGTGTGTGTGTGTGTGTATGGCTGTTTCTCTGTTCATATGTTTGTGATCATAAATATTGCTGTGTCTACATGCATACTGTATGGGTGACATATTAAAGGAAGAACCGGCGGCTCTGATATGCTTTGGGGAGTGTTTATTTTGCTGGTGCGCTTTGCCTCCACTTGTCCCTTTAGAATGAAGCCTCACTGCAAATCAATACGTTCTTCTGAATGAACGCTTTAATCCTATAACGAAACATTTCTATCCCGATGTGTGACTCCGTGCACATCCACAGGGCATGAGGGCTCACTAAATTCTTTGATGAAATAAACATGATGTCATTCATATGCTATGGTCTTCACACTCATCAGATCTCAATCCAGTTGAACACACAGGAGAGATTTTGGGGCCATGTGTTCGACAGCACTTTCCACCACCATCATCAAAACACTAAGTGATTGAAAACCTTTAGAAGGAACAGTCTTCATCAGTGCAGTTCAATTCCAGACACTTGTTGAATATATGTTAAGGCACACTGAAGCCATTCTGGTGGACTGTGCCAGCCCAGTACCTTACTAACACACTTTACATTGGGTTTTTCCTTTAATTTATCACCCGTGTGTTTGTGTGTGTGTGTGTGTGTGTGTGTGTGTGTGTGTGTGTGCCATGTTTTTATGTCTCCACAAACATAGGAATATCTGATATTTTTTATTATCGTCAGGACATTTTGCTGGTCCTTATAAGGAATTTTTTTTTATTGCAGCTTTTAACAAAAAATAAAAAATAAAATAAATAAAAGAGCCAAAAAGTTGCCTTTTCATTACTAATGTTAAGGTTAAGGTTAGGGTTTGGGTTAGGGTTAGCATTAATTAGATGCAGTAATAATTATGTTAATGGAGTGTCCTCACAAGAATAGCAGTACAAACATGTGTGTGTGTGTGTGTGGTTTGTGTGACAATTTTATTACCTGAACTTCAGCTTGATATTAGTTTGCTAATTGTACCTATCTATCTATCTATCTATCTATCTATCTATCTATCTATCTATCTATCTATCTATCTATCTATCTATCTATCT
>JAOVVH010000059.1:21138505-21148923 GCA_028566435.1 Scorpiodoras heckelii | reverse complement strand
CTATCTATCTATCTATCTATCTATCTATCTATCTATCTATCTATCTATCTATCTATCTATCTATCTATCTATCATTATCCACACTGATGATCCATACAGTCAGTGGTGAATCATCTGGCAATAATTTAACAGAAGAAGTTAGCATTTCAACCACTGTTAGATATACTTGTTAGCATGACATAGCATGCCACTGTTAGAAACTAACTAGCTAACATGAATGTTACTTTTTCATGACAGCAGTAGCTCAATGTTCCTTACCTTTATTATCAAACTACTAGCAGAGCTAATGCTATGTTCAGACAGAGCACCGTGTTCACAGTGTATCCATGTGTGTGCTGCACTTATTATAGTAGTCATTATTTATAAAATCTAATAGCTTTGAGTTGACATGTTGTGTTGTGAAACGAATGTTTTCATGGTGAATCATGGAATTTAGCTTGTGGTTGATGCCAAGAGTAATTTTTGTTGTTTGGAATTTTTCTTGGTCAATTACCAACACATCTGAGGGAAATGATGATATTCCCATATGATTGAACCTTATTTCAATCATCCCTATGCTTTTTATTGTCCAAATGAGAGATTAACGCTATATGGCCAAAAGTATGTGGACACCTGGCCATGTGTGTTTGTTGGAAATCTCATTCCAGATTAATTCCCCCTTTGCTGTTATAATAACCTCCACTCATCTGGGAAGGCTCTCCACTAAATCGTGTGTGGGGATTTGTATGAGCAGTAGTGAGGTCAGGGCTCAGGCACTGATGGCAGTTGTGGAGGGATGGGGCACAGTCTGCCTTCCAGCTCATTCTCAAACTTGGGACACCATAGGTGTTTCTCAATACAAAGTTCACCAAGTTTGGACATACGTACTTGGTAGTACAGACTTGGTAAGTTTGACTCACAAGTACAGACTCCTGAGGAAGAAAGGACGCTGTATGGTCATTCTGCAATTGGAACAGAAGCGTACTTATGCACTTGACGTTACTTGCTAGCATGACCGAACATCTCTGAAAACGTTGGAGCAAATTTTAACATAGCCTCTTTCTTGATAAATTAACCACATACGAGAACTTCACTCCATAACACAAACAACAGCATTATTTAGAAACTTACAGCTGTAGGTTTTCACTTCCGCCATCAGGCTGAGCTTGGTTCTGTAGTAATGCATTCTGGGATATCTGACCGTCCCAAGTCCACACAAGCCACCTCCCAATGCATCTTTGAATGAATGAATGAATGAAGTTCGATTTATATAGCGCCTTTCCCAAACCCAAGGACGCTTTACAGTCAACATACTCCTTTTTTTTTTTTTTAACACCAATCACACACTGGTGAGAACCTCTTTGGTAATATGGGTGGAGCGGGAACACATCCAGGCATTGAAACTGTACTGCAGACTTTTGTAACTGATGATGTTTCTCAAATGGGTGTAAAAGGTGTCCACATACATTTGGCCAAATAGTGTAATTAGTATATGGGTATATTAGATGTGCACAAATAAAACAATCCTTTTTATATAATATATGTAAATATATTGTAAGCCCAGTAAAAATATGAACATACAGTACAATGTATTACTGTATGTGATATGATCACAGGTTTGACCTTCACATCTCCCTCCTTTCGCACATAATTATGTATAAATGTATATATCTTTTTTTGCCTCTTTTTTCTGCTATTCAGATTTTTATTTCATGTGAAATGGAAAACATTTTTCTTTTGTAGTGTGCCATTTTTAAGTAAAGAATATATGACTGGATTGTACAAAAAAAACAAAAAACATGGGCAGTGACAAAACAAGCAAGCATTCAGACGTTATATATGATATCATTATATATAAGAAATGATTTTATTTAATGCTTTTTTTTCATGTTGCTCATAATTAAAAAATAGAAGATGTTTAGAGGTAGAAAATAAGTCTAGCTGCTGTCAACAACAACAAAAATATTCTTTATAAGTAATTGTTGAATTGTTGTGAAATGATCAGGCACATGAAAGTCCAGTAAACAGTGCATAAATTCAGTGCCAGTGTGTACATGTTGGGTTTTCATGTGTGTGTGTTGTGTGTGTTTAATTATTGCTGTGGTAAAGGCACAGGCTAGCGGGGTTGGAAGTGAGAGTAGTTAACCAGCACTAGGCTCTGAACTGGCCTGTCAGAGGAGGGCTATAATGCATTAAATGGGAGGCAGAGAGAAACAAATTATCCTGGTGTCTTTGTGTTGTTCTTGTCTCTCTCACACTCTTGGTGTTATATATTTTCACACCTCAGTGAATCCACCCTACACACTCACACACACACACACACTCCCCCACTCCAGCCCTCTCATGTGCCTTGCCATGCACGCTCTTTCTCTATCGCTCTTTCTCTCACCCTTTCTCTCGCTCTCCCTCTGTCTTTTGCTCACCCTCCGTTGTTCTCTTTCCCTTTGCAACCTATCTCACTTTTTCACGGTTTTGCTTTCTTTTGCTGCACTTGCACATACTCACTCTCTGTCTCTCTGTCTCTCTGTCTCTCTGTCTCTCTCTCTCTCTCTCCCTCTCTCAGGTCATGTTGCACCAGCTCCAGTAAAAATAATAGGGCGGAAGGCGTGAGGTTGTTATTTGCATAGAAATAGCATGACGCCCCAGGCAGCTTGGGAGAAGGACACAGAGATCATTTGTCTAAAATTTTAATGAAAACTTTTGCTGAGACAGAGATTTCCCCCTCCCCACTTCCACCCCCCCTCCCTGTTTCCCTCCCCTTTCGCCTTCCCGCCTTGCCTCCCTTCAATCCCCGCCGTACAGTGTTCACCCCACCCCGTCTTCTCTTTCCCCATGGTGAATTAACGCGGCTCGATATAAAATTAGATGACACATCGCAAATCGTTGCATGCTAGGACGCAATAACATGTAAATTTCAATTTGCAGACTGTAATAGAAGTGTGTGTTGTAGCTCTGCTGAATTGGGGGCTGAGAGAGGGTGGGGTGTTGTCACAAACATCCCAGTCCAGAGCTTTTATTTGGGTGGCTTTCTGTGCACAGAATGCATTATAGATAGAGCGGAGTCATTTTTCATTTTGTTAAACACACACCTACAATAGCCACATATTCTCCCAGTGATGTCTGGAGATTAGTAGCTGAGTCTAGGAATCATATAGGCATGCTTACCATAACGTTTTTGGCAAATATTGAGCTTGGGCCTGGATAGGGCAATGGTAGGTAAATCATTTTAGTTCAAATTTATAAGATTTTACACTGGATATTTGTTTCAGCTGCTTTAAAGTACAGAAATAATGTTTAGGCTTAATCAGTGTGTCAGATTGCAGCTGTTGTATATTGAATAATTAGACTTTGCATATTTCTGTTTCTTAGGAAAAAAAGTACTAAGCTGTAACTTTTAAGATAGAAATATCTATCACTGGCACGGCACTTGGTGTTGCTTTAGTTCAGAGGTCTTTACAGTGTAGGCTGGAACTGAGTTCATATAAAATACTATAGCAGAACTGATCAGTATATGAAAAATTCTGGCTGTAGTTTAAGAAGTCCATTTTTTCAGTCTTGAATGGCCATGGCATCGGTAGCAAATCCTCTGTTGAGACTCTTTTTGCCTGCAAAAAAAAGTAAGTGTGACAGTCAAAGTCTCCAGAAGAGCTGTGGCAGATTCTCTAAAATGCTCAGTAAAACTTACCAGCTAATTAAAGTACAGTACGATGCAGAAGTCTTAGACAAATGCAAAAACTTGCAGTAAAGCAAAGATGCCTTCAAAACTAATGAAGATGTTTCTACATTAAAGAAAACACTATAAAGTGCAGTAAACTAAAAGAAGTCAAAATTTGGTGTGCGTTTTTTCTTATACGGTGTTCCCAGGTACAATATCTGCAGTTTTGTAAAGAAATTAGCTTTTAAGTTTTACAGAGTGTCTTGGAGAATCTGCCACAGCTCTTCTGGAGACTTTGACTGTCACAATTACTTCTTTTTTTGCATGCAAAACCCAGCAACCTACATGGTCTGTTATGTAATGTGTTGCTTTTGTTACTGACATACAAACACTTGTGAGTAACATTAAATTTTTTTTGTTGGAAAAGTAACATTTGGAAAGATAAAATCTTTTTGTACTGATTCAATAATGCAGAACTAAAAAAAACCCATCAATAACAAAAGTTGTGCCTAAAAACAACAGGGTACCTAAGACTTTTCATATTCATATTAGAAACATGTTCATTATATTCGAGGCATCTTTGCTTTACAGCAACTTTTTGCATGTGACTAAGACTTCTGCATCGTACTGTACAGTAATTAGCTGGTAAGTTTTACCGAGCGTCTTGGAGAATCTGCCACAGCTACCACATATATACCTAAAAATAATAGGACGCCTAAGAATTTTTTACACTGTATACTTGTACCAAATGACTAAACTAGATTATTCACAGCAACTGTTATGTAGCTGTAGAGTATATAAAATGTAGCAGAAGTTTCACAGGGTATTTCTTCATACTCTCAGTGGATTTACCCAGAAGCCACCTTTCATCAGTCTCACTGCGCAGATGCCAGTCAGATTGATGGATGGTGAGGTGCACAGAGAAATAGGTCAGAAACTGGCAATGGAGACCTCATTTTGTTTCATAACTGATGCAAATGTGCTAAATGCAAGATGATATGTTGCCTCAAATATTCACAAGCTAACTAACTGTTATGTTAAGCTAGATGGTGCACTCAAGTTCAAGTTAAATAGCGAAGCTAGCTAGCATGATTAGAGAAATATGAGGAGCACAAATTACATTATGGATAGGTAAGGCAACTAGTCTGATCATTTCCAAGCTTGTTATATTTTATATACAGCCATGAAATAATATCAGTCATTTGAATGTCTATAAAACTGTTACAATGGAATTTTAAAGTAATTTTTTTAATGTATGTTTTTGAGAGTAAAAATATTTCCCTGTCACTGTTGCTGACGCATACATGCATGTCAACCCTGCATGTAAACCCCGAAACTAAGACCCCCCATTTCAATTCCCAATTTAATCCCTACACATCACTAATGTTTTAGCATTAAAAGGTGACTGTTTTCAGTGTGCATTAGTTGAAATGATCTAAGTCTGGTTTCTTGAGAAACTTCTGAATGTTTTTGAGGGATTTGTTAAATAACCACAAAAAACGGAAGAATTCTTTCCCACCACAAATGCTTTATACATTTTGTCACATGAAATATTTACAGACTTAGTACATCCACAAACATAGTTAAAGAACCATTTAAGAGATCCATAAATGCTTCTTCAGTGGAATTGCTCTAATTTACCAAGTTTAATATTACCTTCAACACTTCCGTGTAGTCACTGGAGAATCAGCTGCAGGGTTTGGAAATTTAAAGGAGCATAACAGATGAAGTACTGCTGTTGAACCCTTGAGAGAACATTTACTTTGTGTATACCTTTAGGGAACAAAAGAATGCTAGTTGAGTGTGCTGGAAAAACTCTTTCTGCACCGCCCTGGTGCTTGCGCCCCTGGTGTGTGTGTCTCCTCTCTGTGCTGTCCTTGGCACGGTGTGTGTAAAAGCAGAGGCACAGAGTGCCTGTGTGGCTGATATGCTTGGACAGGCATTGGGCAGTATGCCAGACCTGTGCCAGTAGCCCCATCTGACCTGCTGACACACAAACTGCTGCCAGCCACCTCACCAGCACCCCACCGCACACACACACACACACACACACACACACACACACACACACACACACACACACACAGCATGCGGGGTTTGTGCTGTACACAGTGTACAGAGATGAGTATGTCTTTTGGCTCGGTCTGTGTTTATGGCTCAAGGATGTGGATCCTCTCATGGACCAGTGAATAGTACAGAATTGCATTGGGAATTACAGAACTGGGATTTGTGGGAATTCAGTGAGATTTAACTTATTAAAATATGAGCATTTGCCACAGTGTTATTTCATCCAACTATCCAACAAGGGTTGTTTTTTATATGTAAAAATGGGCTTGTTTTGGAACAAGGTTGTAAGTGGAAAAGGCAAGTCCATGGGTAGGTTAAAAATATTCTGTCACTACTAAGAATTTGAATTAAGAGCTAATCAGCCTCCGCAAACATAAGATATGGCGACAAGTCCAGACGGGGTATCTGCGATGTGAAAAATCCTTTCTTTATAGTGGGAACTATACAGATACTACAGTTATACAGATCAGAATATTGTTTTGGTGTAGCTGGGCTATCTAAGCCATCATGCCGTAAGAGCATGTTTGAACAGGCTAGCAAGGCTAGCGAGCATCCAATCTACACATTTCTTCAGATATATTGTTAGAATGCCAAGTAAATGCTCTAAATATGGTCGAGAGAAAGGAGAGGGAGAACACTGGAGTGGATAATGGCTATACCAGGTGATGATTAAAAAAAGGGGGTATTGCAGATACTGTGAATCAGAAATGCGTACGCACCACAGTGACCTTGAATGCTATGCAGAGTCTGAGAAACAGAAATGTGTCTCACCTTTGGCCTAGTTTCATTTCTTTACGTGTGGTTTTTAGGACCTGGAAATTTTGCTGAGATTTGGTAAGCTTGTATCCAACTTTGTGTATTATGGTACTATAAATTTCCAGGTATTTCTGATGTTTACAATACTGTGCAAAAGTCTTAGGCACCCTTTTGTTTTTCTGTGAGTTTTGCGTTATAGAGTCAGTACAAAAAGATTTTATTTTTCCAAATGTTACTTTGCCGACAAGAAATTTACCGTTACACAAAAATGTTTGTATGTCAGTAACGAAAGCAACACATTACACAACAGACCAGTTTTCAGACAAACTACACGCAAAAAAGATAAGTGTGACAGTCAAAGTCTCTAGAAGAGCTGTGGCAGATTCTCCAAGACACTCAGTAAACCTTACCAGCTAATTACTGTACAGTACGATGCAGAGGTCTTAGTCACATGCAAAGACTTACTGTAAACCAAAGATGCCTTTGAAAATAATGAAGATGTTTCCACATAAAAGAAAACACTATAAAGTGCAGTAAATAGTAATAAACTAACGGAAGTCAATATTTAATGCACCTTTTTCTTAAACAGTGTTCCCAGGTACAATGTGTGCAGTTTTAAAAGAAAATTAGCTTTTCCGTCTTGGAGAATCTGCCGCAGCTCTTCTGAAGACTTTGACTGTCACACTTACTTCTTTTTTGCATGCAAAACCCAGCAACCTTCTTTATGTTTTTGTCTAAAATGTGATATGTTATGTAATGGGTTGCTTTCGTTACTGACGTAGGATGCCTAAGACTTTCGTAAGACTATTTCAGATCAGTAAATACATAAAATAATTACTTTTTTTCGCAATTTGTATTTGATGATACGAAATCATTTGTATCTTATAATGCTTTGTTATTTATGCTAACTAGCAGCTGTTTGCTAGCTAGCAGACAAAGATGCTGTAATCTTGATTTAAAAAAACATTTGTTTTTCAGTAGCATTTTAGAAACCCTAGAGACAATATAACTAATTGACCTTTTGATGATTTAGTGTATATTAGCATGGCTTAGGAGGGATGCCTAGTGTTAGTGTCAGCTATTATCCACCAGACTGCTAACATTACCTTTATCAAGTGAAGTGGCACTAATGATCTCATAAAAATGTGTTTCTGCATTTCTGTATTTGTACTGAGCGTGAAAATAAATTATAAATGTTATTCAGGGAGTCCTTGTCAAATATAAATGCTAATGTCAGTCCGAGTAGACTTATTTTGCCATTACCTAGCCAGGAAGCTAAACAAAACCATTACAGAGTCCAAGACCATTATCAAGACGACATTTCCACATACTCGTTTATGCCTTGCAGAACATTATGAGTGTTCCTTGTGTTTCTTGTTCTCTTTTAGAGGTCAGTATGTTATTGCAGTGTGGGAATAGTAGAGACTGTGTCATTGTCTTCACCCTCCCCACACACACACACACACTGTCATGGTGTTCCAGTTCTGCCTCGACCACCCCTTCTTGCTTGCTCCTGTAATCTCCTGGCACACAGACGTGTGTAGTTTTCCTGTCCTACTGAGGCAGTGAGGACTGCCGGCTGCTCCAAGACACTGGCACAGTGGTAGGCAGCACCCAGGCAGTGGTGGATTGGGAGTCTCTAATACCCCCCATGGTCCCTGCTGTGAGGCAGCTCCCCTTGTCAGGAGGCTGCATTCACTTAATTAAGAGTAAGGGGTTTATCTTGATCTGGGGACATTTAACACTCCACCGAGAGAAACAGTGAAAGAAAAAAAGGGAAAGAGTGAAAGAAAATGCCTTAACCCAAACCTCTCCCATGGAGGATTATTAATGTGTCGTCTGTGTGTGTGCATGTGTGCTTGTGTTTGAGTACTTGTGATGGAGTGTGTCTCTTTTCTCCCTGGCTTTCTGCTGTCAAGGTGACCGTGTTGGCTGCCACAGGCCCCGGGCAGCACTGACAGCTTTAGGAGCGTGACCGAGATTTGTGGCCAAGCACATAACCAACGGAGGTAATAAAAGAATAAATGATGGTTAAAGAGGTTAAAACAAAGGGTGAAGCTGCCACCTCTGCCGCTCGTTGCTAACAAAAATCTCCACCTGGCCTCCGGCCTACCCCTCCCTGAACCCACTCCACCTTCAACCTGCACCCCACGGCATGATGGGAAGCTAGGTTAATGAGGCCTGCAGGTCAGGGGTCAGACTAGGAGTGGAAATGAGTTCGCTGGCCCCAGAGCCATCTTTCACAGACCTCTCTGTGCTCCTCCAGCACACACACTGTTGTTTACATGTGAACTCGGCTCCCCCACATAAACATAGATACACATTCAGCTAGATGCAATCATTTACATGTTTTGTCACTCATGGACAGAGCTGTTTGCTCTGGGAAAGTGTGCTCAGTGAGAGTCACTGCTCCTGTGTGGGAGAGCCGAGAAGCGTGACGGCATGAGAGTGCGGGAAAGGTTCAGCGCTGGTGGTCCTGACAGCTCAGCAAAAAAATGTCGGTTATAGGAGACCCTTTGTTACTCAAGATCCTCTGAGACATCATCTTTGATATGCTGGGTGTACTGACAGTCAGGTTCAGTGTGTGAAATTACTACTACAATTTATTTTTATGGAAATAATGATTACAAGCGTGTACATCAGTCAGTACACCATTTTTCATTAGTATAAATAAAGCAATGTTCACTATGTGGTGGCACAGAGGGTAGCATTGTTGCCTTACAGCTTGAAGGTCCCTGGTTGGATCCTGAGCTTGGGTTAGTGCCTGTGTGTAGAGCTTTTCATCCCTGATCTCCGGTTTCCTCCCATCATCCCAAAACATGCCGTTAATTGGACGGAATATGTGAAATTACCCCTAGGTGTGACAGAGCTTTTGAATGTGTGTGCATAGCGCCCTGCGGTGCACTGGCATCCCATTTGAGCTGTATTCCCATCTCACACCCAGTGTTCTCAGGATGGACTCTGGATCCATGACAACCATGATCATGATGAAAATTATATCACTATCCAACCAAAAAAAAATGTGCAGGTAGAGTTTTGTTCCTAAGCTACTGCTGTTGTCATTAAGATCCTGTTATGTATCCTAAACAAGCCTTGAAAATAAAATACATCATTTTGATCATTAAAAAAATAAGTTTGAAACCTAGAAACCAGCATTTCAAGTATCACGTAAGCTGCCCTGTATTGCCTATGAGGCAAATTGCATAAGCGAGCTTTCTTTTTCCCCTTATTCCCCCAAACCAATGTCTTGTCTCTTGAAAAAAAGTATGTGCTTTATGAGCTGGCTTTTAGTGCAAGTGGCAGAGCAGAACAGCTTTGGCTAGGGGCAGAGCTAATTACTGGGCCAGAAAAAAATGTAAAAAAACCCCCCTGAAATTAAGAAAGAACCATTGAACAGGCACATTGCAATTTACAGCATTTCTAAGGTATGCTCAAATTTGTACAGCAAAAAAGTAAATAATACAAATAGCACCTTTAATTGTATATGTTAGGAGTATACAATATCGTCCAACAAAAAAAATTTTATGTTACAGGAAAAATGTTTGCATGTCAGTAAAGAATGCAGCGTATTACATAGACGACTTTCTGGACCAAAAAAATAAATAAAATTTTTCAAAATGGCTGCTGGGTTTTGCTGTTTAAAAAAAGAAGCAAGTATGACAGTCAAAGTCTCCAGAAGAGCTGTGGCAGATTTTCCAAGATGCTCAGGAAAATGTACAGGCTAATTAAAAACTGCACAAATTGTACAGGATAATAATAATAATAATAATAATAATAATAATAATAATAATAATAATAATAATAAAATGCTCAATTTATATAGCACCTTTCACATATCAAGGCCGATTTACAAAGGTGGAAATGTGTGTTAGTGTATGTTGTATTGGTGTGAGTGGATCAGACACAGCAGTGCTGCTGGAGGTTTTAAACACCTCAGTGTCACTGCTGGACTGAAAATAGT
>JAOVVH010000059.1:21101496-21112767 GCA_028566435.1 Scorpiodoras heckelii | reverse complement strand
CTCTCTCTCTCACACACACACACACACACACACACACACTCATACACACACACACACACACACACACACCTTTTTGTTAAATAATTAAGTAATTCTATCATTTTAAGCGATTTACACCTTTATCTAAGTAAAATTTATTTGTACTCAATAACATCATTCAAACCCACAATTGTTACTCCATACCTTTTCATTTAAATCCTCCAATCAATAACCACGACTCAATTGCATTCTTTCTTGCTTTTGTATGCCTGCCAATTTAATTCATTGTGTTTCTGTGCATTTGAGCCTATTAAGTTCATTTAAAACCAGAAATCAATTCCATAGTCTCCAATTTGTATGGCCATCACAACCTGTCATCTTTGCGCCGTACAAAGATGCAAAGATACAACGAGCTCTGCTTGTTGGTCCAACTTTCTTTTTTATACATTTAGTTACCGGTATTTTAAAATTAAAAATAATAAAATAACCTGAGCTTTATTTGTATGATTTCAAATAAATCAGGAAGATGGGTCTGTTATGAATGAAGTAAGTAAATGCATACACTACTAACAAAACTAATATTTCCTACAAT
The DNA here is from genome assembly GCA_028566435.1 of Scorpiodoras heckelii. Classification (NCBI taxonomy): domain Eukaryota; kingdom Metazoa; phylum Chordata; class Actinopteri; order Siluriformes; family Doradidae; genus Scorpiodoras; species Scorpiodoras heckelii. The sequence continues at coordinate 21,112,196 of JAOVVH010000059.1, read as the reverse complement.
TGAAGTTATAAATTGTTACAGGTTTGTATATTCAAAATTGAACACAATATGTCCATCATATTTCCATTAAAATAAGTTTTTTTCCCCACATTTTAAGTATATGCTTTTAGTTGTGAGTATAATTTAAAATTCCACTTTTAAAAAGAGAAGATTCATAACTTTTCCACATTTTCTCATCTGTTCAATTAAACTGAATTTGTGTAGTGCCTGAATTTAGAGCCAGAATGATTAAAGCATCTTAGGAAAACTTCCTGAGATGACACAAGGAAGAAAACTTAAGGCCCTGTTCATGTGACAGTGGAATGGTTTGAAAACGGCATTTTCCCTTTGCGTTTTCAAAAAGTTTCATATCCATGTGACAAAGCTTGGAGAACTCATCTGCATCCACAAGGATTCACATAAATGAGTGAAAACACTGTAGTATGTATGCCAGGCCAGTAGGTGGCAGTGTAGCTTTGCCACCCTAATATACAAATACCGCAGAAGAACAAACAAAAGCCTTCGTGTGTACACAAAAATTGTGCCAGTAAACTAAGAGAAGAAGAAAAAGAAGTAGTAGAAGAAGAAGAAGAAGAAGAAGAAGAAGAAGAGCAAAGAACAGACACGCTGACAGAGAGATGGATTTAATCATTTTTGGTGATTTTCCTGAAAAATCTAATGAATTCTTTCTCTCAACATGATTCACAGATGATCAGCACATGCTCTCTAGATACCAGATACACACAAGCACTTCTGACACATGCTCTCTTTTTCAAGCTCAGCCTTCATTATCTTCTCAAGTCTGACAAACGTTTAATACAGGTCATGATCGGCGTTTAGAATTCTGTACTTGTGTGCTTGTTTTACTGAACTTTTCTCCTTTGGTTTCCGTGCTGAAGAATACATGTCTCTGTTTTACTGGTTATTTCCCTCTTTGTTTTCTTTATAATCTTTCCAGAATGTTCTGTTATCGAATAGAAGCTCTTTGTTCTGACAGATTAAACGAATAATTGATAATTATAACATGACACTGTCCACCGAAAACACTGTTGTCATGTGGACAGAAAGGCCAAAAAACTTTTTTTGCAAAAACATTTGTAAGTGTTGTGTTGATGGCCCCTAAGAGGATCCGGACTCATTAGGCAGTCTTCTGGCTGACACTGGATAGTCAGATAGTTATAGAAATGTGTTGAAAAGGATGTGTATATTGTGAACAAGTGTTCTGGGATGAGTACAAAACAGTCTATATGATTCCATCAGCACTTAAGTATATCTTTTATATATCTTTTTTCCACAGAATGCAGACATCTGCACAAAAAGTCCATTGCTGTTCCAGCTGTGACGCTGGTGCTCTGCTAAAAGAGCAGTCAGATGAATCTGGAGCAGTGTGTGACTGTGCTCCTGGCTGCCTGGAGCCCCAGTGGGTTTGTGTGAAGGACTGCCTCCAACAAGGAGATTTCCCCTCCTGATTCTCCCTGATGGAGAGCTCCTCTCCCTGCCTCCTAATTTATAATTATTTCAAGTGATCCTCAGGCCTGAGGTCATTTAAGTAATTACTGAGCCGATTAGACGCTTAAAGGGAATTTTGGATCAGTCTCTCTGCATGCCACAAACCCAGAGGGGGCATGTTTGGATGGACTAACAAGGTTTAGCCAGTAGTCTTACTGTGCTGTTGCCCACTTTGACTTAAACTAAGCCCCTCAATTTTCCACTGATGATTTATAATGGAGGAAGAAGGATGTATTTCCAAAACATAATTATTTATTGAATTTTTTGGATCCATTAATGATTATTGGTAAGTAGAAGAGGTTTAAAGGCTCAGGTCAGCTGAATCCAGATGCACGTTGGTCTGGACTGCTGTAATTTGGACGTTGTGTTTCAGTTGACTGGCGGTTGCTCTTCTGGAGAGCTGCACTTATGTGCACTGGCTTGTCTTGTGCCTTATCAGTGAAGCTTGCTCATGCATCGATTGGGCCCGTCGCTCGACCCTTACCCCATGACTATCTCATACGCACCCTCTCCCTCGTTTGGTGTTTGTATTCTTCTGGCTCTCATGGAGAGAGAATGAGAGCAGGCAATCTTTACAGTGGAAAGGCTTTAAATTGAGCAGAAAATAGACATTGACATATTTGTTAATGCCATCTTAATTGCTGAACGAGCTGGCAGGAGTTGCTAGTGTGACCAACTTTATCCAATGGGGCTTCAAAATAGCCAGCAAGCCTAACAGTATACATATGTTTTACATTCAATAAAACACATGCTGTATATCTATATATTCTGAACTCATATATGTAGCTCTGATTACAGTTCATATGGTAGTTCCTATGAGCAAGAGGAAGAGATTCAGATACATAGTTATATGTCAGTATTAGGAAACTAACAGTGAGACTAACAGTGAGCAAACTGCATATCTTTGGCCCATAACTCGCAACTAAATTTCTAGCATTTTAAAATGAAAACACCAACACACTTATGGCAGTCATATAGTTTTTGTTCATTTTTTTCCTTCCATTTGTTTCTTTACCAATATTTGGTAGATATCATACACTTAGACTTCACCAATCCACATGAAACTTGCTATGCTTGTAGCCCCACATGTCTAATATGGAATATGAAGTTTGCATCCCTACGTCTGCGTAGGCTCAGTGCACTTTTTGGACAATAGCTCAGAAAGTATTTTGCCTAAAATATTAACAGTATGAATAGCAAGTTGGCCTCTAGTTACTCTAACTCATTACAATTCATTTGTGGAGTAGCACCACCTAGTGAATAATGTTCAAAGCAAAAATCTAGCACTTCGCTAGCCAAAATCTTGTAGCATAAAAGCTCAAACTTCATGAAATTTCACGCCCTGCATGAATAGGACATTCTTTAGATGTAAATTTCTTGAAAGATTTCATCCACGGGGGTGCCTCAACTGATATTTCAATATCTTGAATCTGCTTAAGCAACAATTTTGAAATTCGGTATGCTTATTTCACGTTCATTCTTGCTCTTCCTGTCACTTTATGCAGTGCTTATTTTATGCATTGCTATGCAGTACATCTAGTTGTTTAAAAGCAACCGCTATTTATTTATTTTATGTGCATTTAATAAAATAGAAAAAAAATGACATCTGAAAATAGTAAATGCGACCATTAAAACTATAACTATATTTTTACTGGCTCCTTATCTACCGTATGCAATCTCTACAGAAATGCTAGTCACTTTTAGAAAATTGATTTAAATCAAAACATTTCTATGTAGTTTTGGGTAAATATAAGTGTAAGTAAGTAAACATTTATTTATATAGCATTCATCCTAGATAGACTACAAAGTGCTTCACAACAACAAACAAGAATTAAAATAAATTCAGATGTAAATAAAACATAATACACGTTACAGTAACACACCCAACAATGATAGGGGAGGAAGAAAACTAGATGTGACCATCCATAAAGGCTAATGCATACAGATGTGTCTTAAGTTTCTTTTTAAACAGCTCCTGGGACCCAGTGAGTCTACCATCCAGGGGCAGACTATTCCATAAATAAGAGCACAAACTGCAAAAGCACAATCAAGGTGTGTCAGTAGTAGTGCAGTCTTATTTCTAAAGCAACACGATCAGAATTTAAACATTTTAGTCGTAGAAATATCCAGCTAGGTGACATCAGTTGCAAGAAGTGTGTTTTTTTTTTTATGTGTTCACTCAAGTGTGAGCACTTTAGGACATAGTTTATATGGCCTAACTTGTTTTGTCTCTATTATTGCATTTAATTAGTTTTTGTGAGACTTTCTTTTAATTTGGTTAATGATATGTCCATGCATAATGGTGCATCAGTAGTTTCACATTTAGTAGCCACAATTGAGTAGTTTTTCTTATTTGTTACGGATAAAATAATGAGTAGTTTGTTGAAGTAGACTATTTATATTAAAGTAGAGTGGCATAAAAAGTGAACAGCCACAAAACTGCCTTTTAAAAAGTTTTAAAGGCTTTCCTTTGCTGAGGGAGGGTCTGTGGAATGATGTGGTGTCGTAAAACCAGTATTGGAACACAGTGGGTCCAAAAATATCGCTGAATGTCTTTATTAAGCCACGGCAAAATGACGAACTAACTGATAAGGGAGCAAACGTGCATCGTAAAATATAAATAATATCTTGCTGTTATACCACTAAATTAAATGGAAGCTCAATGTTCAACTTTCAACGCTTATAAAGCATGCAAATACATAAAAAAAACCCTAGTAAGACAATTACAGTGAAGACTGAAAGTGTGAAACTGTTACTTGGCCTTAATGAGGTTGAAAGACTTGCTCTAAAATTCATTGATCAGTATGTTTGGCCTCAAATTTTCATAAGAAACCTCTTAGCAGGGAATGCGTTCGAAGTTAAATCATTCTTTGGCACGCAGTAGTGAGTGTATTAGTGAAAGTGTATCATACGCAGTCCCTGCTGCCTGTCCAATGCTCCGTGACAGACCCTCCCTCCTCCCCATAGCATGCGCACAAATGAAGCCTTTTAATTATCTCCTGATTACCTGTTATACCACCTTAGCTAATGGAGAGCGCACCCCGGGGGAGACATCCAATCAAACTCTCATCACACACAATAGGCTTCTTCGCGGGAGAGAAGTATTTTAGTCACCTGAAAGATTAGCGCTGGAAATATCCATCTATTTATTCATTCATACACCAAATTACCAATGGCTGCCCTCAGCCCCCTCACACAGAGAGCTCTATTGCTTTCTGATTGATCAAAACGATAAGGATAGATCACCCGCCAAAAGCAATACAGCCTGTGCCTGTGAGTAGCCTATAGATGCGTATCAGAGTGATGCTGGGCCGTGATGTGTGTGTGGTCAGGAGAGTCATGTACTGCCATCTATCACAGGTCCACTCATTCAGTGCAGAGTGGAGTGGAAAGTTTGCAGCGCTCTGCTCAAACACGGCATCACCACGGCCATCTCTGTCTTCCTTTCTCTTCTCTGCCTTGGTATTTTAACAGTGATGTCAGATTTGTTTTTTCCAAGTCAGAACATTTGTTCCTAATTTTTTCCTCATATTCCAACAGTCACTAGAACATGGAGTGACAAGAGAAGACTTTATTGCGGGTACCTTCTAGTTACACCTGGTGTAAACCATATGTGGCACTGATGTAGCTGTAGTATTGACACAGTCATACTTAAATACAATAAGCCTTTTCATGCAATTAACCCAGACTGAGACTTCCTTTGGCCTAAACCTGTCTAGCAGTTGCTCAGCTTTCAGCATTTCATATGTAATACAGTATAACCTACGATTTCTGGGCATTTCATCACCAATTGTCATTTAATTAAACACACTAGGTAATTTCCAACAGACTTAAGTCACTTGGGAAGTTTGGAATAGTCATCTAACAATAATTCTAAGCAAAGATGTTTCTGCAAATAGAAATGAAATGAGTCTACAAGCTGTTTGTGTCAGAGAAGACACACACACACAACTGCATGAACTGATTTCTATGCTTAGATCGTGCACATTATTTAAAACATTTAAACAGACCCATTAGTCATAAGTCTAGGCCTACATTTTAAGCTCATTTTGAGACCTGTACTTATAATTCTCTTCAACATCCTTCTACACTACTTTACACATCACTGTACACTGAAGTACCAGAAAAATATATACTTGGTAGGTCCCCCACGGGATCGTGGAGGGTATGTTGCACAGTCCTTACGCTGATGTTTGTTGAGGCCCCAGCATTGAATGTTACTTGAGGCAGCGTTGAACACCTATCACGTGAAAGGATGCTTGCTAGCCGACACTGATCACGTTCACCCAGAGTCTTTTTACTGCCACACTGCTGTTGAAAGTTTGAGGTTTTGTTGGAATTCTTGTAGTCACGGTTGAAATGCTCATACGTTAAAATCCAAACTTTGCTTCTACCTCCAAAATGTTATGACCCGTCTCACGAGCTCCAACTATTAAACTGAGTTGAAAATTGCAAAACCGTGATAACTTGTCATTCTCACTGCAGAAACAACTCTAGACGCTTCCATAGATGTCTATCGCTTTATATACGCACTGGCGGATGCAACCAATGATATGCATAGGTGACGTTTCATAGGCTCTAGTACCAGTTTTTCTGTACTACACTAGACTATACTTCACTACACTACACCAGACTAGTTATACTGAACATTTCACTAAAGCACGCTGTACTTCACTAAACTTTACACTATACACTACATTATATCCATGTCACTTCATTCATTTATACTGTACTATACATCAGTACACTCCATACTCCTACTTCATTAAGCTACTATACACTACACTTTACTACACCACACTACACTTTGCTTAATTTAGCATAATTAATGCACTTTGTAAATAATTTGTGACACTTATTGTGACATTCAATCACCCAAATAACCTGGAATAACTTCACCTACTGGAGGTGTGCAGACTAGATTGCATTTCACTACATTACACTACACAACACAACACAACACAGCACTACCCCACAGTACACTGAAACATTTTACACTACACTACATTCACTACAGTCAAAGTGCTTATAGGCAAGTCATACCACTCAGCAAACATCTTGGTAACTCCCCAAAGGCAGTTATTTTGGGCTAAGAAGACCAGGCTTCTATCTACATAAATGTGGAGAGGGCCATAACTACACTTTCAATGGTCACTGGGATGAAAAAACTGCATGTACAGAATCACCAGTCAAATCCTCTAAAAATGCTTAAAAGGTTTGGAGAATTTGCCACAAAATAAGATTTAAAAAGCTTGTTAACCCAGGTTATACGTCTACTAATCTACTAAGGTCAGACTTAGTAGAAGTGTAACTTGGGGGCAAAAGGTCAGACTAAGGTTTCATGCCATCAGCTTTATTTACAGATCAATCCAAAGTGCTGTCCTCTGCTTCCATTTGGAGAAATACCTGATAGATTTTGTAATAATTCACCTGCATGCTTTATTTATATCATTTCATGTCTGCTGTGAACCTCAACTGTTCAGCTGGGCACTTGAGTCAGTGCAGCAACATGATTGGTTTGATATATTTCCCAGTTTGACTGTTATAAAGCAGATGATTGGTTTGTTTGTAGGGAGGGCTGAGATACATGTCATACAAACACCCTTTTTGATGTTACAGACTTTTCCCATAGATTTCTATTCAGGATATTTTTAAGTGGAATATCTCCTTCTTAAGACCATCTCTGCTGTAGTACACTATATCTTATGTTAACTAGTCTACTTAATATAATTAATGTACTTCTTTGCATAGTTTTTGACATTTATTAGAACTATGACTAGTGTTTTGGAACAATAAATCACTCAGTCTGCTAGAAAAAACTTCTCCTAGAAGCATGTGCAAAATGCAGCAACGCTACACTACTAAACACATCCCTAACAAGCAATTGCCAAACATTTTCTTCCTTTCATAAAGGTTTCACAAGGCTTATGACTTCATCCTGACATTGCCTGTCTCCTCTTGCTTCACACACATTCTGGCCTGGTGTCATTTGTCTGTGTTCCCCTGTGACTTCTGACTTTTCTTCCACAGAACCTGGTCTTTGTGGGCAGACGTTGGTCAGACCCAGAGTGAACTGCCTCCACCATGACACCGTCAGCAGAAAGCATCTTTATGCAACACCCTGGGAGCCAAACCTGCCAGCCAGTAATGAAGGTACAAATAAAGCGTCATGCTGAGACTATAGAATTGTCCCTAGCTCTCAAGCTCTCGCCTTCAAACGGGAGCGGCACTAGAAAGGAGAAGATAGGAAGAGTGGGAAGGGAGAGGGGGAGAAGCCCTGGAGTAGAGCCAACTTCCCAAGGTAGTCTACAAGTATCTTTAGAAGCTGGCGTCTTGTTAGCTAATACATTACACCAATCACGGTGAGCTATCTTAAGCTACAATTAATCTGCACCCTGGCATGCGCTGATAGGACAGCAACATGCTGTTTCTTAATTAAAAGCAAACGGATTAAAAATGATTAATAACGGGTATTAAATATTCTCATGGACTACAAGCATGGGGAATCTAGCTTTCTTATGCCGGCTTAAAACGAAGAAGTCATTAACGCTCCCCCAATCTTCATAAGCCAGAGCTTTTCTTTGTTGGGATCAGAAGTTGCTTACCTCATGCATATGTATTTCTCTATCATGCCGAGTCAAAAAAGGCATCAGTGTGGCATTTGGTGGCTGGGAAACTTGTTGACTTTTGATTTGGACATTTTCCCCTTTGCCTTTAACATTTGACTGCATCATGGGGTGTGTGGGTGTGTGCGTGTGGGTGTGGGTGTGGGTGTGTGTGTGTGTGTGTGTGGGGACGACGACGACGAAGGCTGTTTATGTGCACGTGTGTGTATCAGACTCTGTGTCTCTCAGTGTTCCTGTTATGCAGATTGTGAGAAATGAAATTATGCAGATATAAGAATTACTCCTCACATAATTTCAGTAACCCCACTGAGGTTTAGATGTTGGAACACATTTATATAAATTGCAGCATTAAAACAGAATATTAATATCATTTCACAGTGGTCATTGTTATTAATTTCATAACTCATGGTGATTCCATTTTGCTTGTAAGTGATTTTCAAGTGAATTTAACATCATTAATTGGATTTTGACAAGAATGCTGAAGCATTTTGCCAGTGAAATCTTTGCTTGAAGTAAAATGACGTTAAGTCTAGCAAAGTTTGCTTTAAGGAAAAAAAACCCCCTAAACTAGTAAACTGAACCTCCTGTGGTGTTAATAATTATGTGCGTGACAGTAAGCATTGTACCCTTAGTCAGAGGTTGAACATGATGTAGTGTACCTTTAAAAGTCCTTTAAGGTACATACAGTAATTAGACCTAAAGCATTTTGTTGTACCTTTTATTAAGTATTTGTGTCCTGGGAAACAAAAAAGGACATGTAGAATACTTTTTTCCTAGCTAAGCATGATTTCCTCACACAGTGAAGATCAGGCTTTGATCAAGTTATTGTATAACAACATAACATAAGCAAAGCAGACATAAGTCTGATCAGTTCAGTTTGTAATCAGATGCCGACTGATGAATGAATGAGGATCAATTTTCTCCCTTTTCTCCCATTTTTATGGAGGTAAGCAGACTTAGCTTTGTGTTCAGCTCTGCTAAAATGCTAGAACGTGTACTTTTCAGAACTGTAAATACCAATGTCAGGAGTTCTCCTGGGCTGACACTTGTTTAGTCATTTGTGTTGTTGTCATCTAACAGAATACAGAAATAAAATGCGGATTGATTACTTTTTCAGTGGACAATTCTGCAGTCTTTTCTTTGTCTCATCAGAAATGAAGATTGGGAGATTACTGAATTCTGACCTGTTTCTCCTAAAACAGGGAACCCCCACCCCCAGGAGAAACAAAAAGCAAAAGAATAAATCAGTCTAAGTTAATTATCCTGTCCAATTTAAGAATAGCAGTAGAAACACGAGAAAAGCAGGAGTTCTTGTGCTGTGCTCATAGGCTTCTGAGTTTTGGAGCAATCAGTGGTGATTCTAGAGTCTGTTTGGGCCCTAGGCAAAAATTCACAGGGGGGCCCTCCAACCAGCATTCATCACCATTATGTTATAAATAATTTGACACCAACAAACAGTTGTAAATTCATTTGGTTGAAGAATGAACTCACCTTATCAACTGCAGTCATTCCCTCTTCTCTTTCTCATCACAAGGAAGGTGCTAGAATGATAACCGAATAGTTTTTTTTGTCTCGGATCAATTCAGTGGCCTTCGGAAATTCAGTGGCTCAGTAGTGGTTCAGTGTTAACAACTGGACAGGAGTGAAAAGAATTGAAACCTTTTTAACCCACAGTGGTGCCTGAATAATCTAGGAAGGTTTACAAGTTTTGTGATTGCCATTTGATTTGTTGGTCCATGGGTGGTCCATTTAGGCCTCGAAATGGCTATTTATGTCAGACTTAACAATCGGCTTGCAAACTTTGCACATTACCAGTACTGTAGTTGGACCTGGGGCCCCAAGCAGTTGCCTGCCTTGCCAGGTGGCAAGCGATGCCTCTGGGAGCAATACACAGAGCTGACACTTGAACTGGATCACTGAGACATTTTCTGATATCGTGCAGGCTCATTTATAAGCTAATCATGTTTTTTATCAGATCTTGCTGCTATCTCAAGAGCTGATTATTTCAGACAAATAAAGATCAGTGCAGTGAGAGAAAACAAGTGCATTTTAATATCAGGCTGTGACAAGAGGACGGCTGTTTCTCAGGAGCTGAATTTAAGAAGTATGAATAAATGGTCAAAATCTCATGCTGGTGTTAAATTCAGCTCAGTTATGTTTAGGAGAAACCGGCTGGACAAAGAAGAGTTTTTATGCATATCAGGTGTACTTGACATTGAGGCTGTGGGTTCTCCCACTGGGCTCTGTGTGTGTGTGAGAGACCATGTTTTATATCTTTGTGGGGACCAAATTGTCTCCACAAGGATAGGAATATCTGATATTTTTAACCTTGTGGGGACATTTTGCTGGTCCACATAAGGAAAGTGGGTTTTATGTTTTAGATTTTAACAAACTAAATATAAATAAATAAATAAATAAATAAAAGAGCCAAAAAGTTGCTTTTTCTTTACTGATGTTAAGGTTAGGGTTAGGGTTTGGGTTAGGGTTAGCATTAATTAGCTGCTGTAATAATTATGTTAATGGAAAGTGTTCACAAGTATAGCAACGTTTGGGTGTGTGTGTGTGTGTGTGTGTGTGTGTGTGTGT
>JAOVVH010000059.1:21059252-21081475 GCA_028566435.1 Scorpiodoras heckelii | reverse complement strand
GATTGTATTGTACTGAGAGAGAGAGAGAGAGAGAGAGAGAGAGAGAGAGAGAGAGAGAGAGAGAGAGAGAGAGAGAGAGAACTTGAAAAGACACCTTCAGTGACTGCTCCTCTCATTAAGCACTTCAGGCATTTATTAAAAGCCAATCATTCAGCCTATGTTGTTAGACTTTCTGGCCTGCCAATATGCATGTAGTCACCATTTTTCTTGTCTGGCTTGGCTTTGGTGGAGCAGTGCTGTGCATTTCATTTCCTAGTCAACAGAGAGTCAATGAGCATGTATGGACTACAATAGCATGTTAACATTGGAGACCTTGGTATTCTACTAAACGCAGAAGCACTCCAAATTCTCCTTCTGCATGTTTCTGTCCCACAGCTCTTTCTCTTGCTCTTTGTCTCGCTTGCTCTAGCTCCATGCCTTTGTTCCTACTGCATTGTCTATGGCTGGCTCTGTGCATGATGGAGGTCACCTCAAGGGCTTTTCCGTCCTATTCAGACTACCAAGGCCTGAAATTCAGTGGCCCTGCACCCACATAGCACCTATCAATCTACAATCGCTACCTAGACATGCTGTGTCCCAAACTGCATAATGTAGTAGTTTACAGATTCTGAGTAAACTTTGAAATGATTCACACTGAGAAATACTGTATGAACAAATGTACTGTCGTGACACGAGACACATTATGTACAAGCTGTAACAATAAAAATTAAATACACAGCACAGCAAACACTGTTAGTTGAATTAGCTAGTTGACATTAGACATTAGGCAGCACTGAACACAGTCTTGTGTGGTGACTGTGGTGGCCTGCTTTGATCTTAGCTGAAATTACTTACGTTCTTAACTGTGTTGCTTGCACAGAGGACGGGTGGTAATTCATAGCCTTGTTACTTACTGTATGTGTCCAGCTGATGGAAAACTACTGATTAGCCTCACAAAAATACATTAGCTAAAGATAGGGCTAATTTACTAATAAGACCAGAAAAGTCTTTAGTTAAACTAAAATAGCTAACTCTGTAATTATTATAAAATGGAATATATTTTGCTAATGCAGCAGTATCAAGAAAATTAACATTGAAACCATACATAAGCTACACATCAATAACTAGCTTACCACCATAAAGTCCCATCTAAAACCAACAAAACCTGATTAAACAACCAGCCAGGAAGTGTCTAAGACCATCAAACCTACCAACCTGACTTGTTAAGGCTGACTAACATCAGCTTACTGTCCTAGGAGGTTTTTTTCCCCAACAAAGATACATTAGCTAAATATACATCACTAGCAGACTTGTTAAAGAAGCTATTAAATAGCCACTGTATGAATGATTGATTGATACCGTTGTAGTTTGATACTTAGTTGATAATTACTACAAAATGTTACATTTTCTTGCTTCTCTGGTTAACTTGATAAGAATGACAATAACTAACATCAAAAAGATTAAAGTAGCTAAATATAAGTAGGTGGTTTATTAAAAAGCACCACAAAATAGATTAGGTATTTATAAAAACCTAGATTATTAGCTATTTTCAACACTATCAAATAAAGTATTAAGTACAGTTGGGATTACATGGAGGGATTATCAGTGAAAAAGCTAAACAGCTAGCTAAAATAGGTAGCCGGATATGTCATTTATCTTCTACTTATCTACAAAATGAAAAATTATTAAATAAAATCAGGCAATAAATAAGCTGGATAGTAACTGAACTGATATTAATGAAGTAGTGAGATTTTACTTACATAAACCAGATAGACGGTTGCTCATTACAGTGCCTTCAATGGTATCCTCAAGGTTCCTTTTCTATGTTGTTTATTTTTATGTGATGCATCCTTTTGGATATTTATTACAGGTACGAACAGATGAAATATTCCTGTACCAGAGAAAATGTTTTGCCTAAACCTAAAATTGTTAGCTGGGTTAATGCCAAAAATAAACCAGCTACTAACCGCTTTATACAATGTATTATTTTCCTTGAGTCCAACGTTGTCTGGTTGGGGTGTTAACCTGTGCTACTAAAACTGTAGGTAGTTAACTTGAGCACACAGAATATGTAGTAACATTGTGATAAAATGTTCAATTATACATTTTTATTTGTAAGAGTCTAAAAGAGAAAGCAATTCCAACTGCACTTCTCTTGCTCATTTAATTAGTTCAGCTTTTTAATGAGACATAAAATCAGGTTTATCAAGTCAATATCTGCAGCTGGCTTATAGCCCAAAAATGTAGAAAACAGTCTACAATTTCACAGAAACAAAGCAACATATTGAGCAACATATTTCTGGCACAAATGGAACGTCATTAATAAATAAGAGCCAGACAAGCCCTTAGATAGCCTGTCACGTCATGGTCAGATACAATGTGAAAGCTGAGAATGTGCCTCCTGCTGAGAACACATATGTATGTGTGTGAATGCGTTTATTATCCTAATGCAAATCACTGGTTTATGGTGTTTGAACTAATTTATATTAGTTTGTATTAGAGACCTTGGTTACTATATATGTGTGTTTAAACATTTCATGCAATTTTTTACAGCACATTTGAGCTCCAAACTAGAGCATGAGTGAATGAGGATGAGTCTGATAGTGTGTAACATGGAGCTTCAAGGCTACCGCTGCTCCAATAAAGTAGCAGGAGACGTGCCCGCCTGCAGGAGGAGGACGGAGTGAGCCCGTCAGGAACAGTGGAGCATCGCTCTAATCCCCAATCCCTGTTTGAAATGCAGAGCCAGGGTCAAGGATTACAATAAACTCTGATTATCAAATAATGCATGCATTCTTATTCCAACAGAGCATCTCATACTGACACCTCCAGAATATTGAGTGAGGGGTGGGGTGGGGGGTGTTGAAGGTTTAGAGAGGGCAGCATCAAAGAAGGACAGATGAAAAAAGAAAGAGAGGTGTGAGAGGAAACTTTCTGAGGGTTTCTGAGCTGCTGAGCCAGTGTCCCAGGGTCATCATGCCCTCAGATTGTTCCTGCACCTGGTCAGAACAGTGCAGGAGCTGAGGGCTAGCTCAAATCTCATTCCTATAGCATGACATGGATCTGTCATGTATCTAAAAGTCATGGTTATATAGCAGGGATGTAACTGGATGCAAATTAATTATTCAGATTGAACAGCAATGTTTTGGCAGAAATGTTCAAGGGCATCTCGTGAGACTAAAAGTGTACAAGTGGCAGATTTTTACCTTCATTCAGGCATGAGAAAGTCCTAAGATATGAAGCTCACAGGACAAAATATTAGTGTTTTATTTTAGTGTTTTCTAACGTTTACAGGGGCATAAACTTCACTCATTACAGGCTAGTTTGTATCTAACAAAAGACAAACATGCAGGTGTCCATATCTCTTTTTCCTCTCTGTGTAACTTGAACCCATGGAGATAAAAAAAATTATGTAATTCTGAGTGTGGCTTCCCACTTCTGAAGTAAATGCACCATTAGGCTGCATGTACACTAATATATTTTAAAACCCAATGCTTTTGCTATGTTTGTGCTTGGCATCTATATTAATCCAGAGTTTTTGAGCCACTAAAATGGAGAGATTTGGCAACACTGCTGGCCCAATTTTAGGTTTAAATCTCCAAGGTTTCATTGTAGTCTGGTTGGGCAATAATGGAGACTTTCGGACATGATGATGAAGACACCCACATTTGCTTCCGGATTAGACGTTATTACTTATAACATATCTTCGCCTGATTCATAACACTTCTATCATGTGACCAGTGGTGAATGCAACATGGATAATGAATTACAAGCATTGTTGATGTTGTTGTCTTTGCTGTTGTGCAACACAAAGAAATTCTGCGCTTTAGTTTTAAACTCTGCATTTAATGATACAATGACCTGCACGTACAGGAAGCAAGCTATTATTTGAGCGATCTATGACAAAATTATCCACTTTCTGTTTACACCAGCACATGCATGCCCAGTGTACATGAGTGAACACGAAATATGCATTTCCAAGCATGTAAATATGAAAGAATGTTATTTTGGGTAAGGCCTGATATCATCGATGAAATTTAAAAACCCTTTGTCAAGTAGACTTTGTCAGTTACTATATTGTGTTATAGCTTCTTTTAATTAAAACACTTCTCCAGTGTTCAATTTAACAATAGCACTACCTTGACATGAATACACAGTCACTTTTTCCTTTGTCATTGTGACTATTTTCGGCAAACTAGACAGATGCCCCAAATAAAGTCCCTGAGTTTAATAGGTTCCTATGTTTAAGTATAAACTGCCCAGTGTATGCATAGACATTGTGATCAGGTGAGACTGCACTATTGTTCCTCATGTCCCAAGACCCCAGCCCCTCTGGAGGAACCTTAGCATTCATAAGATCAGCAGGCCATGTCATTCTCCTTGCGTAACCCAAGTGAGGCAGGCCTCTAGAGGAAGACATGATTCCTCAGCACAGGTCAACTGCTCAGGTTTTACACAATACAGGTCAGTGATCACTTTAATGTTAGTGCAGTAGATCACAATTATTACTGTAGTCCATTGATCTGGATGCAGATGAACCTGACCTCGGGTGTGCAGTGGCGCCGAGGGGAGAGAATGTGTGCTGGCGTGGCTCTTTGACCCACTCCAGTTCTCCTCTTGAACACATAAATGAAAGAATCTCACAGCAATAAAGCTAAAACCATGCAGCAGATTTATTTTTTTAATTATAGAATGTTCTCCCTGCAGTAGCATTTCCATGTCAGCTAATTCCAGTGCCTTCAATCTATATCTCCCTAAATTGTTTTTATCTTGTCTAGTTGAGAGTCTGGTTGTTTTCTTCACACTGTGAACTTGAGAAAAGGGATAATCTGACTGGCTTTACAAACGACCAATCACAGACCACTCTTGGTGCTTGACAGGTACACAAATGTCCACACAGGCAAGGAGATTTTAGTTTACAAGACTGGCCAGTTAATTGTACAATAGCCAAGAGACAGTCTTTGGATTGAGACTTTCCTCAATCTTACATATCTGCTTGAACTCATAACCTATTTATCCAAATATAAAGTAGCTTATTTGTACAAAAATGTCACTAGGATTGAGAAGCCCTGATGTACTCCCGATGTTTCTAGTCCCAAAAAGAAATGCCTAATATGTAATGTATGGTGTTTCAATCATTCATTAGTAACTACTTTGTCCATGCAAAGGCAATTGTAAATCCAGAGACTATCCTGGAAAACACTCAAGTTAGAATAACTAACCCACTTTATTTTTTTGGGGAAAAAGTAATACTTTGAAAGAACCCACACAAACACAGAAATCTCTGTAGATACAATACTTCCATACCTTCTACCTGGCAGCTAACAGTGCTACTTTCAGTGCCACACCCGGGCTGCCAGAAGATGTGATTTATGACTTGCCGTAAAGATTTTAAATTGATTGTAATATTGTAATGAAAATATCAGGGCAATGGCTCAGTAGGTTAGTACTCCAGGTTGCTTATCAGAAGGTCAGGGGTTCAAGCCCTGAAACAGCAAGGGCTGCCATTGCTGGGCCCTTGAGCATGGTCCTCAATCCTCTGCTCAACCCAGCCACTGAAGGGTGTATTGCAATTGTAGTGCAGGTCCTGGGAACCCCAAGAATGGAAGCAGTCAAAAGAACAAATGTAATGAAACCGTTGAAAAGACAAGGGTTTTATTTACTTTTTTGGACACACGTAGGAACTAAAGTGATATCAGACAATCAACCTTATAGAGCTGGCCCAAGTCAATTTAAATGAGTTGTTTTTAATGTGGTATAAATCGCTTGCTTGAAATTTTTTGCAAATCTCAAATGAAATTTCACTGCTGCAATAGTAGCAATTACTGTATTACTCACTTACATAAGAAAATAAATGATGGGCTGTTGCGTGCTTATGAATGCTGTGTCCGAATCTGAGCAAACCACTCACTTACTCAACAATGATCTACTTTAGAAAAAATAAAACTGTAAAATATAATCTAGCTGCAGTTTAAATGGATGCCACATTGGATTGTAAATTTGCAATGATTTATGATTTACTGTAAAAATATTTGTTCTTATAAATTAACATTGCCTTGGGAGAATTACAGACAGGATTAAGGTGCGTCCATACCCTGGCAAAATTGTACGGCTGTACTGATGACATAACTACTGTAGCATTTAACACATCTAGAGCTGAAATGGTTTAGGAGAGAACGGTGAAATCTCAGACACGCACTCTAACTCACCTCAGCCTAAACTGACCCTGCCTCCAATAAAACACTAATGGAAAAGCTTAATGACGAGGCAATAAAACTCCGCAGCTAACTATAATATTACTCTTCTTTTAAGATGATGAGCTGGCACTTTGCCCCTGAGTTATAGAGGAGTGCTGTACACAACCACACACACACACACGCACACACACATACACTTCATGCTCTTAATAGGCGCTCATAGTTATAGCAATGAGAAGGTGAGAAGCTGTCACTTTTCTTGATGAGCTAGAGAAAATTATGTGTGGCCCTTATTATTTGACCATTCACAATTCTGAACGACACAGCCTGCCCACGCTTTCCCTGTAAATGCAGTGTATTAGCAACAGATCCTTTAGATGCTGGAGTGGAGTGAGTGGGTTGAATGCGACTCCCACATCTAACACAGTTTTGAATGGATCTAAAAGAGCGGTGAGAGGAATCCACTTGAGAAAATGCTTACAGTTTTGTGGAGAGGCAGCTCAAAGCCTCCATTAGGGAGGGATATCTGTGCACATTTTTTTCCCGGTTTTGTTTATCATTGTGCAGTGCGAGCTGTTTGTGATTGTGTATGTGTGCATGCACGTCCTCGGATCCTAGGTGTTTTGTAGGTGTGAATTTGTGTGTGCTTCTGTGTGTGCATGTGTGTGTGAGGGGGGAATGTTTCAGGATCTTTGTAGGGACCCCAAATCCCCACAAGGATATCAATACCTGATCATTTTGACCTTGTGAAGACATTTGTGGTCCCCATGAGGAAAGTAGGTTTTTTCTTGTTTATTTTAAAGAAAAATTGAAAAAGTAAAATAGCCAAAAAGTTGCCTTTTCATTACTGAGGTTAAGGTTACGGTTAAGGTTTGGGTTTGTCATAGCATTAATTAGCTGCATTTATAATTATGTCCGTGGAAAGTCCTCACAAGAATAGCAAGACAAAACTCTGTATGTGTGTGTGCGTGTGTGTGTGTGTGTGTGTGTGTGTGTGTCTGTGTTAAATACAGTGTTCTTCAACAATTTCCCTAAAAACAACCAGGACTATTCAAGACAAAAGGAGACAGCTGAACACTCTCTCCAGAGCATTATCATGAATCAAAGTGGATTAAAAGACCTGTCAAGAGCTATGATTTATGAATATATTACTGGCCTAATTTGTATTCGGTAGATCATGTTTATTGTGAAATTTCCCTGTGGAAACAGTGAGCCACTGCTGACTGTAGCCAAACTGAGGCCTGAAAAGAAAGCAGTAAAATGGAAGTGCGCTGATCCGTTTCAAAACTTCAAAATCAAGACATTTTTATAAACAATTTCACACTGAGCACAATTTGCCAGAAATTATTTCAAGGAATCTAGCCCTTCTGTAGCATGTGGTCGATACTTATATGCATCTAATGGAAGTCTGAGTCTTCATGTAGTGCTTTCACGGCATTATCAGGTGGATGTATGTGTGAAGTTAGCTTTAAGTAAGGAATAAAACACAACAGGATATGCGGTTATAATGAAAGCATGCCATTTGTCAAGTTATAGGTGCATTTAATGTTCATGAAACAAGTTAGTTCCATATTATCGCTTACATTATAGCAGCTATAAACAGCTGTCCATACACCAGCCTCCCATTTTTCACTTTTTCGCAAATTAAAGACAAAAAAATTGCATGTTATGTTACCTTTATCCTGTGTCAGAAAACTTCACATTTTTACCTCTAACTGTTATAAAGTCCTGACACGGCAGACTCCTTACAAAAATGTTCGGGAAAAAAAACACCATCTGCTCACAGAAAATGTCACAATATGAGTTATTATTATTTTTAATCAGTTTACGTGGCATGCTGGCTATACAAGTTAACAACATGTTGTTATAGAAAAAAAATTTAGTATTAAATCAAGTGCATTAATATAAACTTGTGATTTGTATGATAAGAGGCACGACTGTCAGAACACGGCTGTTAAAGAAAATTAATCAACACATTTTGACCAATCAGATATAAGAATTCAACAGCGCCATGGTATAACTGCTTTTTTAATGCATGACTGTAGTGTTTGAAAGTTGGATAAAAGTACATAAAGAGCTTATTGGTAAGACATTCTGTTATGTCTGTTTTGTTTTATATAATTGTATACTTTATATATTTAATGATGGAAGTCAGCATCTGTGGTTCAACGAAGTTCACATTCTAAGTCTGAGTATATAAGTAAATGGATTTGCTGTGCTTATCTCAGTACAGGGAAACACGCCTGTGTTATAGTCTGTGGTAATCATTCATACACTGCACTATAAACTGAGAATCTTTAAAAAAATCTAAGTGACAGGACTGAAGGATGCCGTTTTATAAGAGATATGTCATACAGATTTGATTATTGAGAGTAGCTATTGTGATGGAGTACGTGCAATTTGTTTTGATTGTAGTACTCTCAGATCGTTTGGATGATAATACTCGTCTTACGTCACATCGTAAGGGCTCTTCATAAGCTTCCAGCAATTTGCTGATAATAAGAATATCTTTCACTTGCAAGCAATAGCATTCCCTGGCAGTTACATCTGAGCCTCTTTATTTTTGGAAGGGTGAGAGGCTTTTGGCTTGATCTCTGTACTGGACTGGAACTGTTTGGACTGTAAGTCATTTGTGCAGGTCAGGGCTATAGCAAATGCTTGACGTTAGTGAGAAATGGCAATCTGATAAGAGGAGATGGAGGGTTGAGAAGCAGGTCAATAGCACTGTGGAGCCGGGAGCATGTCTGATCAAAATTATTAATCTGCTTCTCTCTAACCATCATGCTTTGCATCACTCTGGCCGGCCATGGCAACTAGCTTCTGCTCCTGATCTTAAGGACCTCTGTAAAAGCCCTGAAATGGAGGGAGAAAGTTCACGCTGTGTGCCATGCACAAACTGTAATCACACTATGGTGTAATTTATGAAATAATCTTTTTTTTCCCCTAACTGCACAGTGTGCAGTTTAAAACTCATAGGCACATTACTAACTGGCAAAAGGCAGCTTTATTACGATACATCAAGGATGCATTGGCTTCTTTGCATTTTATCTATCTGAATAAACCTCTGTGGCACAGAGACACCATAAAAGCAAAATTAATGACACTAACTGTTCACAAACATTTGGTGTGCTGTAAAAAGATGGATATAGATGCAGCTCACCCACTGTGCAAAGATCTCGCCTCAGAGTAGCACATACCATAGCACAGTACATGCTACTGTTGTACTGTATTACAAATAAAGAAAAAAAAATAACAAAAAAATTGCACATATTATGAGTTTTTAGAATAGCCATGGTATTAAGTGAATACGTAAATAAATGCATATAAATGCTTCTTTTAAGCAGTCCCTAATATACAATGACCATAAGGATGAGGTTTAGTGACCCCAATCTTCCTTTTCTGTATAGTTATTGGTTTTTTTTAAATAGTTTTTTAAAGGTTAAAGTGCATAGACAGTAGGTCTGTTGCTATTTAGAATGGGTGATTGTCTTTCCATATTAATTGTTCTCTAGCAATAGTGAGAGAAATCATAATCAAGAAGTCATTATCAAGGAAATCTAGAAAACATATACTGTATATTCTTATAAACAGATGAAACAGTGCATCTATTCTAGAGAACAGTATAAATTCTGAACAACGAGACAGATATTCTTTGAAATGGAGCATGTATTATAGAAAGCGAGGAACATTTAAGACAAATTAGAAGAAATTCAGGGATAATGCATATATTCCAGTAAAACATTTTATGTCAAACAGAACAACTCAGAAACAACTGAAAAACACATCATCTAGAAAGTAGAGCCCACATTAGCACACATGATCTTCGTCGAAAGAATCGATCCTTTTATACTAAGGTCACAATATTCTGGAAAAGGGCATGACCTGAAAAACGAACCGCTACACGTTGCGATGAACAGAACATCCATAGCAGGATTGATAGAAATATACAGCAGCATAATGCTAAATAGGCGCTTGTTCAACTTTTACAGCCAGAACTGACTGCGTGTTGCCTCTCCATCTTTACATCGCTTGCTGAGTTGCATTTAAAAAATCAATTAAAGAGGAAAACGAGAACACTGCCTCTGACCTTTCAGACGGCAAAATTAAAAGAGCAATTCTTGCTCATGGGAACAAGAGCAGAATGTTCCGTCTTACTCTGAGTGGCAGTGCACACGTTTTAATTATACATACAGGGACTCCTCTGGTGCTGATGCTTATTTTGTGCTGCTACTAAATGAACTTTACTTGTTTCCTTGTGTGTATATGGTCTGCATTCGACTCTTGTCTATGAACTGTAATCAGTAGTCATTTACTACATGCAGGAACATGATAAATAGGAGTCTCTGTGTATGCTTTATGCAGTGCATGGTGGATATATTGTTCAGGAACATAAAAGCTGGAATGTCAGTCAGTAAATGGGGAAATGGCATGAGAGCTCAGCCAGGAGCAGCTCAGAGTTTATGAGAGTGTAATAAACCTTCTGTAACACATTACTATGGCATCTTGTGCTGTTACTGTTGTTCATAGCCTCTCAACATTTCATGCACAAGACTTGCCCTACTGTTAACATAGGCGACTTGGTCTTTAAGACAAGTTTTTCACCGAATATTACTAAACTGTACTGTTTGTAGGGGCGACACGGTGGCTCGGTGGGTAGCACTGTCACCTCAGAGCAAGAAGGTCCTGGGTTCAGTCCTCAGATGGTGGCGGTCTGGGTCCTTTCTGTGTGGAGTCTTCATGTCGTCCCCGTGTCTGCATGGGTTTACTCCGGGTACTCCGGTTTCCTCCCACAGTCCAAAGACATGCATATTAGGTTAATTAATGTCTCTAAAGTGCCCCCAGTGTGTGAGTGTGTGAGTGTGTGTATGAGTGTGTGTGCCCTACGATGGATTGGCGCATTGTCAAGGGTTGATTTCTTTGTTAGGGTTGATCCTGCCTTGCGCCCTATGCTGCTGGCTGGGCACCGGCTCTCCAGTAACCATGGGGATAGGATTAAGTGGTTAAGATAATGAATGAATGAATGAATGAATGTACTGTTTGTAAGGGGAACAATTTGAAATATTTCATGATTGATTCAGTTTCTTAGTTCTTCTTCTTCTTCTTCTTCTTCTTCTTCTTCTTCTTCTTCTTCTTCTTCTTCTTCTTCTTCTTCTTCTTCATTTTCTTACATTTTTTTGTAAGAAAATGAAAAATTTCATTTAATTGATGATAGACTTCACCAATCCACATGAAACTTGCTATTCTTGTATCATGTCTGATACAGAATATAAGGTTTGTGTTCCTAGGTGTGCGTTGCCCTTTGTGTTAGTGCCCCATGAAATGGAGTAGGCTCAAAGCCCTTTTTGGGCAATAGCTTGAAAACCATTTTGCCTAAGATTATGCACACTTAAAGCATAAATATATCAATTCACTAACCAGTATCTTGTGGCATAAAGTCTCAAACTTTACAAAAAAATCACACTTATTTTCAAAACCACATTCTTTAGACACTTTTTTGTGAAATTTCATCTGTAGGGGGCACTGCAGCTGACTCATTTCAATATCTTAAGAGCAGCTTAAGCAAAACATGCAAATGGCACTAGTTAAGGTTTTCAGGAGAGATGTTTTGGATTGGTTCCATAATCTGGAAGGAAAAAGCCATACAGAAAGACTCTATGATGGCAAATTCAAATAGAAGTGAGTCTCCAGTGTCAATAGTACACAAAGTGGAGGCAATTTATTTATTTTATTTAAAGTCATTTAGCTAGTCATTTTGTTCTATAAGTATACAAACAAAAAACTGTTTGTTGTGGTCTTCCTTATATCTCCCATTTACTTTTTTTATGAGAGATGCCTCCTTCACATATCTACATGATACAGTGACATCAGCTAATGATTTGTGACTCAACAATCTTATATCCCATCAGTCTTCAGGGCTAGTTTTAAAACCCGGAGGTGTCAGCCTGATGTAATTTCAAATGGCAGAAAAGCTATTTCATGAGTAAAACCCATTCTCTCTCTCTCTCTCTCTCTCTCTCTCTCTCTCTCTTCTCACTCTCTATCCTTCCCTGTAGTTTCCTTAGGTCTAGAATCTAAAACCCCCAAAGAATGAAAGTTTATTATCACCAGAACACCGAGCGTTTTTTCTCTGCCATGTTTATCTGACCTGTTACCAAAGTCTCGCTAGCAGCCAATCTATCAGTTTATCACCGCTACTTCATCACCGTCACTCGTGGCAGCTAAATACACGCTCCAAATCTGCCACTACACACATCTGCGCCATTGTAAAGCTGGTGCACAGCAGGCTCAGTAAACAGGTTCGCCTGAGGCCAAGCAAAATAAAACTCAGCCTTTTCTCCCAGAGCCTGACTCACAGGGACCACAGTGCAACCATCACACACAAGCACAAATACATACAGTACAGTACGTCCTTCATGGATCTAAGGCCTGGGCCACACTAGAAGGCCTCATTTTATAATAGTCGTAAACAATTATTATCACAGATGATCTTGTATTTTGTATAAAATAAAATCCAAAAACTTACTGATCTCTTTGCAGTCTAGTTATGACCACCTTGATTTAAAAGTTGTCACCTTGCATTTTTCGCATCCCTGGTTTGATCCTGAGCTTGGGTTTTCCCAATGTTCACTTAGGTTTCCTCATGGTTCTATGTTTTCCTCCCAAAAACATGCTGGTATGTGGATTGTCTATGCTACATTGTCCCTGGGTGTGAATAAATGTGAATGTGTGTATATGGCCTAATTCCCTTCAGGCTCCCTCTGTTCCAGGGATATGCTCCAAAGTGTTTCAGGGATAGACTCCACAGTATTTCAGCTATAGGATCCAGGGTCAAGGATGTATTCCCATCTTGCACACAATGTTTTAGACATAGGGTCTAAGACATTCAATGGATAAACTCCAAGGTGTTCCAAGGATAAGCTCCAATGTCAAGGGTTTATTCCCATATTGTGCTCAGCGTTCTAGGGAAATGCTGTAAGTTTTGTCAGGGATGGGCTCTAAGACATTCCTGCAAGTTGTTCTGGGGTTAGACTTCAGGGTCCAAGGTCAAGAGTTTATTACCACCTTGTGCTCAGTGTACTTGGGACATGGTCTAAGGTATCTGAGAGATAGGTTTTTAGATATTCCAGGCATAGGCATCAGAGTCCAGAGTTTATTCCAACCTTACACCTAGTGTTCCACGGATAGGCTGCAATGTGTTCAGGCTCCAAGGTGCATTTCCACCTCCGGCCCAGTATTTCATGTATACGCTATAGATGCTTCAAGACCCTGATGAGCATAAAGGAGATACACTATATTACCAAAAGTATACAATCACCCATCCAAATAATTAAATTCACGTGTTCCAATCACATCCATGGCCACAGGTGTATAAAATCAAGCACCTAGGCATGCAGACTGTTTCTACCAACAATTGTGAAAGAATGGGTCGCTCTCAGGAGCTCAGTGAATTCCAGCGTGGTACCGTGATAGGATGCCACCTGTGCAACAAGTCCAGTTGTGAAATTTCCTCGCTACTAAATATTCCACAGTCAACTGGCAGTAGTATTATAACAAAGTGGAAGTGATTGGGAACGAAAGCAGCTCAGCAACAAAGTCCTAGGCCATGCTGATGCTGAGGCGCATAGTGTGAATGAAGCCCTGTTACTGTGAATGGATGGATGGATGGATGGATGGATGGATGGATGAATGAATGAATGAATGAAAGAATGAATATTTAGTGGTGTGGGGAGAATACAGACTGTTTCATATGAAAGACCAATATCCAATGACAACAGAGCGCAATTGCCATTTGCCGTGTTCACGTTAGATGCATTACTGAAAAATTTTATGAACTCCAAACTTCCGAGATTCTTGATCATTGGTTAGAAAATGTGTGATGTGTGATTTGTATAGATTACAGATATATTTGTACAGCAAGAAGCCATTTTTGGTGTTGTCCATAAAATATGCCTTCTGAAAATGTGCATTCAAGCTGGGGTCACATTTTCTGCCACAGAGCCATGCAGTTAGCATCTTACAGTAGCAAGTGTGTATTCTGCATGTGAATGTGGTGAATGTGTGTAACACTGTGAATGTAGATACTGAAAAGAAAGTCCACTAAAGTGCAATGGAGAGAGAGTGGCTGGCAGCACTGCAGCTGTCTGGAGTGTTAGAACAGCGTGTGGCATGGCTGGCAGACACTGGCTAAGTGATTAGTAAGTGCCAGGCTAACATGGCGCCATATTTAGCATCAGCAGGGGGTGCTCCTTGAGGGCCCTGCCAGATGTTAGGAACTGCTGTGGCGTGCATGGAGAAGCACAGCAGCAGCAGTGAGCACAGCGAGTCTGCCATCGGCTCAGAATAAGAGTGCATACATAGTCTTTAGCACACACGCATATACACTCATCCACTACTCTCTCAGCAGATCCTATGCTAACAAGTACCTCCCTTTATGTTTGTGAGCCAGTATCCTCCCCTCCAATTTGCTGGGACACTCCACCGGGGGGTGACCAAGATAAAGTTTTGACTGGCAGGACCATTTGTTTTAATCAGGTGTTTGCAGCCACTCATCTGACCTCCATTAGCTGAGATTTTAATTGAAATTAACCCCCACTACTACTCCCAATTAACCCTCTCTCCCTGCGTGTGCTCGCCACACTCTCAGCATCTGTTCTAAGAGAAGCAGGGCAAAGGGAGAGGCTGCTAGCGGAATAGCGGAGGCTCAGGGAACAGGACCATAACTCTGACATCACATGCACACACTCAGACAGATTATCATAAACTTGTGGCAAAGCCTTGTGGTAGCTCTAGGATGTAGAGCTGTAGAGAGTGAGGGAGAGGGAAGAAATTCACATTTCCTTGCCTACCGAGATTGATTTATGATGCACATGAGGACTTGCTGGATGAAAAGTTATGAGCATGGTGGCACTGCAAGTCATTTCATCCCTCCTCATCCCCTTTGCTCACACACATATCATGTCGCACAGCGATCTTGGCCAGCTGGCTGTCGGGTCAAGAGGAGTATCTCTTGCCCTCGACAAGGACAGAATGGCATGGTCCCAAGTCTCTGACATGCAGCCATCCCTCATGCAGACCCCCTCCCTTTGCGCCTAGACACTCACTAGAGCTTAGCCCCGACTATGAGGGCCACACCACAGGGTCAGAAGTACAAGTCCTGGTGGGCTAATGCCCTTGAGCAAGGTGCTTAAGCTGAAATATCTGGCAAGCAGAGCTGCCTAATTGTTGTACGTTTCCCAGTTTCTTAAGCGGTGAAGCCTTATTTGCCACAAAGATGTGCAAAGGAATTTGTGAATTTTCACATTATTGGGATAAAAATGAGAGAGAAGAAGAAAAGATAAATATATCTGGTATATATCATATTCAGATGTTTTGGATTTTGAGTTTATGAGATGGCCAAAGCAAAAAAAAAATCTAAATTTCAGGATCTAATTCTAGCTCATATCCCACCAAGTGGGGAGACTGTGGGAACAGGCACAGCATGATGACATCATTGTCCTGATCAACAAAGAAGGGACTAGGTCAGCATTATTCCTTTGTTTGATTGATTTTTATCTCAATTATCTCAGTTTAGCTGTACAGCAATATTATGTAGCTATATTGTTTTTACACTACATGTGATGAGGAAAATACAATTTCACAAGGTTAATTGTAACACGTTTTTGATGCAAATGTAATTGTAACAATATAAGAAACACAGCGTTGTCCAACATGATGTGACACAATATGATAATACTGTAAGACAGTATTCTGGTTTAGAGACTGACCAGAGGGTATTCGATTATGCTTTACTTGTGCTGTAAAAATCATCATTCATCTAGTTTTGGTCCACTGGTCCATTGTGGTGTTGCACATAACAAAGGAAGTATAGCCAATCAACACCAAACAGTTTATGTTTAGTACCAATCATGATGGTATGGGTGCCAAAACATGTACAACTGGGACCATTGATACTGGACCAGTGGCCCTTGGATAAAAGCACGGTTCCAGTTGCATGTGCATTTTGGATCCAGCACCAGCTCTGCCGGTAGTTCTGTATAGGACTTAATCTGTAAAGCTGAAAAGCAACCACCTTGCAAAATATACTAAACTACCTGCAAATGCCTTAGTTTGGAAAGCAGTCTGGAGCTTAGAATTGGCTGATACATCTGTCAGGAACAAATTACAGTCCGGATTAGGATTGGGATGAATAACCCAGTGTTTTATCAGTGGGCCCATGTTCCTGTGCCGAGTAGCTTATATTTCATGTAAACATAACCCAGATGCTGCTGGGCGGGAGCAGATTCAATTAAGATACAGGACAACTTTGTTAATGCCGCCATATCTTAATACCCCTGCTGCAAGTGGTAATGAATCTGGCACAGAGAGGAGTGAGGAAGAGGAGTTGGACCAGCACAGTGAGCCTAATGATGAATCCTACTAATGCTCTCTCTCTCTCTCTCTCTCTCTCTCTCTCTATCTCTATTTCTCTATCTCTATCTCTCTCTAGGTGTGCTAGTGGAGAAGGTGAGCTAAATTGCTGTATATATTGTATTATAGCTGTCTACTGTACATCATTCCTTAACTTGGAACCATTGTTGCTGGTTATTTGGATTATGTGATGTCACTGACCAGATAGCTCCTTACAGTTAACAGACTTATCAACTCCAGCAAATCCTTATTTTCATCTAAGGACAAATTCCCCAATAATGAGTGACATGCTAATTAATCTGTGGCCCATTACTGTCAAGAGCAGCCTGGTGTTAAGACTTAGTGGACTTAAACCCTTATCCAGGTGATATGCACTAGATTCTTGTCCTTCAGGAAAATACATTAGAGCTTGCCCGTGTCAGGCATGAAGATAAAGACAAGAAAAGAGAGCAAGAGAGTGTAGAGAAGCAAAGCCAGGGATTCTGAATAAGGTGGCTCACGTATAACCCAAATGTCATTTTTTTGAGAAATGGAGATCAGAGCAGAATTAAGTAGTCAGGGTTGTTCCATACAAATGTCTCCAGAGCTCCAGTGGTGTTTATTTATTAGCCATGTTGATTTACTATTAGGGCTCATCCACACTGGGCATTAACATCAGTCTTGGGTGACTGGATCATACATACAAACAGGTAGGAACAGGACCAGATGTACTTTAACATCTGCTCAGTTTTAAATGTGCACCATGTGACTTGCAAGTCTGAAATCATGAAATCATTTAGTACATATGGATTTTATTCGAATAGCACTGGTATTTTGGCTTTGTTAAAGCTGCAGACTGTGACATCTAAAGCATATGAGTGAAAGTTTGATATGTTCCTATATAATGTGTACTTGTGCTAGAAGACTGCTTTTCAACATATACACAGAAGATGCTGCAGATAAGCTGCAATGTGTGTGTATGTTTTCTGTGAGACTGGGATGGTCACTTTATAATAGGCTACATTATATTTATATTAATCCTCTATATATTTAATTGTGTAAAAATGAAGACACTACATGTGATGAGGAAAATACAATTTCACAAGGTTAATTGTAACACGTTTTTGATGCAAATGTAATTGTAACAATATAAGAAACACAGCGTTGTCCAACATGATGTGACACAATATGATAATACTGTAAGACAGTATTCTGGTTTTAGAGACTGACCAGAAGGTATTCGATTATGCTGTACTTGTGCTGTAAAAATCATCATTCATGTAGTTTTGGTCCACTGGTCCATTGTGGTGTTGCACATAACAAAGGAAGTATGGAGACTGGGATGGTCACTTTATAATAGGCTACATTATATTTATATTAATCCTCTATATATTTAATTGTGTAAAAATGAATACTAAAACTGTCAGAAAGCCCACAAATAAATATCTCTTTGTGTTTGTATGATTCATGAACACAAACACAATTAAATGTGAGATTGCCGTATTAGCAAAACTTTTATTTAATTTGATTTAATTAGGAAATGTGATACAAAGACTATATATAAACGCTTTGAGTTTTTATTTTGTATTGGCTAATATTTTGGGGGTTTGTTTTTGATATTTGGTCAGTGAATATACATAGATATACATGAAAATAGTAACTGGGAGATTCAACTGCTGAGCAAATCAGCCAAGATAGACTTCAAGTATCCAATTGGGACATGTAGAAATATCCCACAAACTTCCACATGCAAAACTTTGGGCATGTGCCTAACATCATTTACACATTCAATAAATGTACTGTAATAAAATGAAATGCTTGATTTTGTCACCTGTTATTGAGTCCAAGGAGTTGCAATCTCCTCATAGAAAGCCCTGTCACTGTAGTTTTCAGGAAGTAGATGTTGGTTATCCCCATGATACTTGATCATTCTCTTATTAATATACTTTTCTTCTTCTTCAGTGTAAAATATGCGTACTCCCTATTTTTGCTCTTCATTAGTTTAGGCGGTAGCCTGCTGCACTGAGACATGCTACAAGTTAATGAAAGCATAGGAAGGGGGGAAGTGTACTAGCACAGATAGCAACAGGGAGCAGCCAAGGCTCGGGAGCAGTGTGACAGCATGCAAATAGAGAGGCTCTGTACAGGGGACAGAGATGGTGAGATACATAGATGGATGGTGAGAATGGGGAAAAAGGATAGAGGGAGCATTAGACAACAAATAGAAACAGAATACAGATATGCACAGAGGCAGTGGGGAGGGGTGGTGAGGTTGCTGTAACAATAATTCATTATTTGTCTTGTTTTACAAATGCCATTTCTCCAGACATTCAATTTATTGCGGCACCGAGGAGCCTCATCTTGATGCTGGGAGATGTCAGCACCATGGAGAGCTCTCGCATCTCCCTGTGTGACAGCACTCCAGCACCCACGAGGGAGCTGACAACGGGGGGATGGGGGGCACACACACACACACACACACACACACACACACACACACACACACACACACACACACACACACACACACACACAGAAAGAGGAATTGGGGGGTGTGTGTGGAAGAGACAACAACCTGTGTCCAACAGGGGCCCCTTCTTTCTCCAACTCTCCCCTCCAAGTTAAGCCCAGAAAGGAATTCATTAAAATCTAAGTCCTTCTGAACTGCACTCGTAATCCGACAGATGAATGGCAGAGCATGAAATCTGCAGTTTACACTGACAAAAGTTACAAGGTGGGGGAGGGCCAGTGGGGCGTGCAGTGGATTAGGCCACGTGGGCCGTAATGCTGGAATAATTTGATGTAGCTACCAATTTGCTGCATATGCACTCCCTGGCACAAATCCCACTTTCCTCATACTTCGGAAGAAGTTTCAGGGGTGAGTGATGGTTTGCAGACGCCCAGACACCTACATTGCTCCTTTCCCACACATTAGTGTGCTTTTGTATACTTTTTCTTTTTGACAAACTCCTACAATAACATTTACATTTAAGGTTTAGTAATAAACTATTTATACGCATGTAATACATAGATTATTAATGAAATCAAATTGTAATCTTGTTAAAATATTAATCAACATTGGTAAATTCATTAATTAAGCAGTTTGAATGTTGGCAGGGATTCTCAACTCACTGCCAGGTAAAGTTTCCTGCTCCTGATACACCTGATCTGATGCAGCTCATGAAAGACTCCTGAGTGCATGACATTGGGCAACAAACTTTTAACTTTAACTTTTTTTTTAATCCCACAAACTAAAATAGGGAAACATAATAGTAGTTTATTATGCTGAATTAAAATCTTTTTAGAATTGTCTATCAGGGATGGCTTTTACGTGACAGAGTGTATATTACTTATTCATAATGAAGGCTGCTATTACACTTCTAAAATAAATAAAATTACTTAATTGTATAAATGTATGACTTTCTTTTTCCGCTCTTTTTATTGATTTTATTTTCAACAAATACACCTATACATACTCAT
This sequence comes from Scorpiodoras heckelii, assembly GCA_028566435.1. Taxonomy (NCBI): domain Eukaryota; kingdom Metazoa; phylum Chordata; class Actinopteri; order Siluriformes; family Doradidae; genus Scorpiodoras; species Scorpiodoras heckelii. The sequence continues at coordinate 21,061,433 of JAOVVH010000059.1, read as the reverse complement.
AACAAATAGATGTAAATCTGCATGTACAACTACTGGTACTTACGCACAAATATATAAGGGTGAGTCAAAAGTCTGAGGACACACTTTTATTTCAGAAATGAAAGGGAATCTGACATATCTGAATACCCCAGCAAGGCTATCTTTTAGGCTATGTCCTGAACATGGCCGCCATCTTGAAAGCCGCCATACTGGATCAAGGGCAAGTTTTTCCAATGGGAAGCTGGTGTGCTGTCCCTGGTGCTGAACACAGAGCTGAAGGCGCAGGATCCAATCATTCAGCACCAGGGACAGCACATTGAACATGTCAAATAGCTGTGCGTCACAGGCAGCGCTCCCAGTTGTTGCTGCAAATTTCTGTGTTGAAAACTTTTGAACCACAAGAGATATTGCGAATCTGTTTGTGGCAATCGATTTCTGAGACAATTCTGGTCTTCGTTGATATGCTACATGACCACCTTCCCATTGGAAAAACTTGCCATTGATCCAGTATGACAGCTTTCAAGATGGCGGCCATGTTCCGGACATAGCGTAACAGATAAGCCCCCTCTCCCATTACTTGCTGGGGTACTCAGATATGTAATTTTCCCTTTCATTTCAGAAATAAAAGGGTGTCCTGAATCTTTTGATTCACCCTGTACTATTAAGACCAACAGAACAATAGCAGAAGTGTGAATAAACTATATAATTTTCACCTATATTTGACCTGAGAAACATCCCTCTTTAGTGTCCAGATATAGTCTGCCAACATAGAGGGGCTCCACTTTCTTGGTACCATCTTTACATGTCCATGTGAGTATACTGGAGAAATTCGGAAAACGCATTTGGATTCAGTATGCATTTTTTTATTTTTTTTGCATGGAACAAAATACTTATTTTACCAACTTTTTAATGTCAAAGTAGGGCCTAAAGCCTAAAATGCTAGCACAATTATGAAATATCTAGGTGTTAACTTTATTCCATTAATACACAATATAAACCAAGATCTGGAGAGATCAAGCTCCCTAATTATGGGTCAAATTTACACAGTATAATTAAATATTCTGAACAAAAAAAAAATACTATTTTGTCTTGACTCCTGAAATCCTCCTCTCTGTTGTCTTTCCTCTCTTGATTGTGCTAGTAACATTTTTTTCTGTTAAATCAAATAGAAAGATACATAGATTCAACTTTATTGTCAATGCTTAGTACAAGTATGTTCACAAACAGAATTATCTAACTTACAGGTTTGTTGGACCAAATTTTTTTTATCACTGTTTCTTCTCACATTAACTGCCATACACCTAAAAATGGACAAGCAAGTTACATCCAACATGATTGATCATAGAACAAAATATTGCTCAGGAAGTGTAAAATATTGCTTTTACTGACAAAACTATCAGAAGCAATATCAGAAACAGGTTACAAAAGGCATGAAAATACCAAGTGTGGACAGTTTTTCACCTCAGCTCCCCACTCTTGCTCAGATCATCAGATTGCCAATCTGTGTGTGTCCAATTCAGACATGTAGAAATAGCACACACAATCCCATGTGCAAAACTTAGTATATCTATAAATAGTACTAAATTTGGTGCTAGTATTGGTGCTAAATTTATTAAGGAAAGTTGGATTGAGTTTTATTACCAAATTTTATATTAAAACATTACCACTACTATTGGAACTGTTCCCAAATTCCCCCTTGAACACACTTTAATCTGATCCAAACAAGCAGCTCCTTCAGTAATGATTTCAGAGCATCTCTGTCTTACCTTGCTTCTCCCTCCATCAAGTGTTTAAAGACTGCTGTTTTGCCTAAACATTGGTTAAACAGTAAACTCCCAGACCACTCAAAGGCCATTCCCAAACTATTACCCAGACTGACAATCAGCGCAGGTGACCACGGAAACAATTGGCCCTATTCAAAGCCTCCACACATAACCCCCTGCCTCCCCTCTCCACCCACAATTAATCCCAGCAAACACATCTGATTGAATCTTTTCAAGCAAATCCTCTGCCTGGGCGTCTGTTAGTTCACTTCTTGTCAACATCTATTAAAATATGCTTTTATTTCTTACACTACCATCTTGGAAAATCACCAGAAGGAAAGCAGAGAAAACAAAACAAAAAAAAAAGAGACAGAAAAAAAAAGGAAGCCGCCGATCCTGCCGTCTTCAACTTTAATCAACTGTACTATGGCATCCTGCC
>JAOVVH010000059.1:21004676-21017782 GCA_028566435.1 Scorpiodoras heckelii | reverse complement strand
TGCAGCTATATGGTAAGTGGAACTGAGAATATGGACAATGAGTGTAGAGAAAAGGAGGTGGTCATAAGGTTATGCCTGATCGGTGTAAGTATACAAGTGTATAGATTTGCATGTATGAGAAACACTGCTATAATCATTATCCTTCTCAAACAAAATATCTGAGAAACCACATTGTGTTTCCACCCTCAAGAAAAGGTCATTTACAAGCATTTGGCTGTGTGCTGTGGTGCTTCCATATTAAATATATTATTACATATCTTTATTATAATAAACATATTTATTTACTCTAATTGTTTAATCTATGATGTGATTATATGATGTGCTAGTACAGCAGATATATGAGTGCATTAATCTTCATTTTGTTTGACATACAGTACCTGTGTGTTCCTAATTCTGAAAAGGTAGCGTTGTGATTTACAATGAGCAGTGTACATTGTAATTACAGCACCAAGGTGCATCACACCACAGTAAAACACATTTTGCTTAAATAATATACATCCCAAATATAAACTCTACTCTTTCTTGCTGTGCATACTTGATGTAGTATATAATAGAGAAAAGCAATGTTTGAGTGTGTGTTTGTCTGTGTAGATGAGTATGAGAAGGTAAAAGACATGCACGGGAACAGAGGGTATGCAAGAAGCACAGCACAGAGAGAAAATAGACAAATGTTTAAAAGTTGTTGTCTGATTTGTTGTTAAGACTAGAAATGGTCTAAAATGAGTGTGTGTCTGTATGTGTAGATGAGTATGAGAAGGTAAAAGACATGCAAGGGTACAGAGGATATGCAAGAAGCACAGCACAGGGGGAATAAAACAGGGTGTCACATAGTACACTATGGTCTCTTCACTGCTGAATTTAAAGGCAAGGTGCTGTCTAATAAATCTATCAAAGAGCAGCCACCTGTTATCCCAATGTTGCTTTTTTATTTACGACATGATAGGCCAAAAGACAAAAGAATTGTGCAAGAAATAAAGCGATATAGCGAGAATGAGAGAGAAAAAGTGCGCTAGCTCTTGTGGTTATGCATCATGAATACTTAATATAACTTGTTGAAGTGCAAAATAAATGCAGGGGTTCGTGCTTTTTTGGGGATGGTTACTGTTTTCCCTCATCAAGAGTGTGTATTGGGGTTTGTTTGTTATATTATGGTCAGGGGATGAGGTGGGGGATACATAAGGCTCACCGAGGAACAGCAATTCCCATGGCAACAGTTAGTCAGGTATGGGGGCTTGGGGTTCAGCTGCCCTGCAGATCCCTGGAGATGGAAAAAAGAGAGAGTGTGAGCATAAGAAAGGAAAGAGAAGATAGAAGAGAGAATGGAAAGCATTTTGTCTCAGCACACTTGACAAAACAAAGACAACTCACTCTTCTGGTTTCATGCCAGATTTTTTATTCATAAACAAGCTGCTGGCTGTAAAGCCACGATAAAGCAGTTGCAGGGCCTCTGCTGAGACGGCCACCCATTTGAATGCAAAGCCTCAGCTGCACCAAATCCTCCCTCACGCAATTATTCCCTGGATTTCAGCACGATTTTCATCGAACGCTAAGCTGGCCATGGATCGAGACTGGAGATATGTCATCAAAATAGTCTCGTTCAGCCACTGATGGTCATTAACATAAAAATTAAAGAATTAGAAAGCAGGTATGAATGAACCCATGAATAAATGCTTGGATGAAGTCATTCTTTAGTCGTTCAAACTCCAATCATTCCTGCTTTTAGCAGGTTGTCACATTCTTCTTCTTCAACAGGGCTGTAACCAGCATCAACATCTTAGTGAGGTCCACACTGAAGAAATGTGAGCCAACTAATAGGTAATACACCACAATGAAGAATGTTTACTACACCAATTACTAATACTGAATCTCTGTATTTATACTTCCATTATTCTTTTACTCAAGCTAGACTGCTGAATTTTATTCAGGTATTTTGGTTCACATTTATCTCTCTGTATGTTTATGATTGTCCTTCTTACCTCTCCTGCTGCTACTCAGTGATTACAGATAAAGCATATGTTAAAAACTACATGTATCCTGCAGCTAACACAGGCTACATCAGGTAACGTTACTATAATCAGCAAACATCCCTGCAACTAGAAGGACGATTTGACTAGCAACATTTTGCAAGTATTTTGCATTCTACAAACTGGCCAATTGCCATCATAAACACTCATTTACTGTATATATATCATAGCTATGCCAGTTGTTACTCTACATTTCATCACTGATCTCTCAACCAGAAATTAAAGTCTGGCAGCAAGACAACTCTTGTGCGCTAAACATAGCAGGACATTAAGTCTATGGGCAAACTTTCAGTGTCCTCCTCAGTTGCTCTGAGGTCCATTCAGAGCTAAGTATCACTGCTGATGCAAGTTTTTGCACATAGTAGGCACATAGTTGAATATGTCATCACCTAGTATGGACATTATCCACTCCATAATCTCCAGTTCCCTCTCTTTATACTGTATATTTGAAATGTATCTTACAATATCATACATCATAGATATACTGCACTTGCACATTCACTTCCTTTGTTATAGATTAGATTTGCATAAATTGATTACATTTAATTCCTGCCATTGCAGCACAGGTGGGCATATAGTTTTGTCATCATTTTCCTTTTTTTCCCCATCAATAATTGGTTAATGATATACTCTTAGGGTGTGTTTATACTTGTAATTTGGTTCCCTTGGCCCAGAACAAAAAAAGAAAATGCTACATTGTTACATTTTAATCCTGGTTTGCTTAGCATTCACACTCACAAATTTACAATCAAACCAAAATATTATAATAAAAAAGTGATGCATGACACACATATGACATATTTCAGGAGTCAGTTTTCTGAACAATGCACCATGCTGGGTTTAATGCACTTATCAGGGTTGTGGAAACCTGGTGGCATTTTTACCAACTGGAACCACAGCAAGAAGTGGCAAAATGGGCAAAGGAGTTGAAACAGCACCAGAAATTCCTCTACTGCAGCAAATAGACATTTCCAATGCCTGTAGTGAACTGTAACAGAAAACATGACTTGTGACATCACATCCTGTGTTTGTTTTGTTTTGATGCCTTTGGCTCATATTGTGTTCACAATACAAACGAACCGCACCAGAATTAGTTTACAAACAAACTTATTTGGTACACACCAGAGTTCAAAAGGAAGCTTTCACACTTACTCTAATGAACCGCACTGACAGAGTAATCACATCACATCAGGGTTCATTTGAATCGACCCAAAGCTGACAAGTATAAACACACCCTTAGACTTCACTAATCCACATGAAACTTAGTATAGTTATAGTCCATATGTCTGATACTGATTAAATGGTTTGTCTGCCTAGTTGTACATTGCCTTTTGTGCTATCGCCCATTAAAGCAGGGTAGGTTCACAGCACTTTTGGGCAATTGCTAAAAAATTTGAAGTTTTTATGGCAAGTTGGTTATTAAGAGGCGCATTACCCTAGCTCATTACAATTCATTTGTGGAGTAGCGCCACCTAGTGAATACTGTTCAAAGCAAAAATCTAGCAATTCGCTAGCCAATATTTTGTGATGTAAAGGCTCAAACTTCACGAAATCTCAAACCCCACATCACTACCAGCTTCTTTAAATGCATACCAAATTCCATGAAATGTCATCCATGGGAAAAACTGGAACTGATGCATTTCAATATCTCAAGAACTGCTTAAGCAACAATTTTGACATTTGGTATACTTATTCCACTTCATTCTTGCTGTCTCTCTCACTTTCTGCAGGGGTCCTATGATGCTATACAATGCATCTGGTTTATTATAAAACAAGGCCATTTTTAAAGACTATTTTTAAACTAACCAGTTCACGAACTTGATTTTCCACCTGAACCTTGTTCCTAAACTACTCTAATGTGGTGTAAAAAAAAAAGATGCTACATGGGATGTAAAAAAAAATCTTTAGAAACTTCAAAGGCCTATACTTCACTGTCCTTATAGCTATGTAGAGCTATGTGTGTTATCTAATTAAAGGTATTTACAGTGAAAGTGTTGACTGTAAGCATGCACACAAGTGGTGGTATTTATAGTTGTTGACTGGTTTGGATTTTTCCATCCTGCACACTGACTATTGTCTGACTGATAAAATAAGAAAGTGGAACTGCAATGGAGACATGGCGGCGTTAGAGCAGGGTTAACACCACATACACACAGAAATCTGTATATATATTCAAATAGCCTTTTTACTATCTAACCATATGACAGCTTATCACATATTTAAACCTTAAATGTCTAATCCTTAATCTCACAGATCCATTCACCTGCCCAGCTTGATTTCTAATCTGCACATAACTAATAGCTATAGTCATTATCATCTTCTCATCCCTCCATCAAACCTCCATGATTTATTCAGTTTGCTGTGTGGGGCAGTTGTTCTTGTTTTGCCTCTATTTGCAAGGTGTTTATTTTGTCAATGAATCAAGTGTTTGCCCAGCTGACATGTGCGTGCTGAGGCTGAGGAGGGCGTGATGGAGAGGTGCTGAGGCACAGGATGGGGGTGGGGATGATGTGGCATGATGCCCAAATTCCCCCCTTACTGTCTCTTCTGCTCCCCATCTCTGAGCCCATCGCCTGGCAGAGCGTGGCTCTGCAGACCTGTGAGAGCATATCGATGCCAGTCCAAACGCTGACAAAGAGTAGAGGCTTAGCAGTAATCCATATTGACTGCCTTGTGCTTTGTCTGCCAATTTATATCATGGATTTGTCTCACTCAATGATGTGCTTCTGTCAAGTTCTCCCACATTAATCCATAACATTATTAGTCTTCAATACAGCCCTAATTATTCTAGCTCTGACCAGAGAGTTAAGAATGAGATGAAAGACTTAAAACAACAATAAAAAAAACAAAAAAATGTTTACATAGCAAAAGGAGCAGCAGCAATGGGGTAATTTAATAGAAGGCATTGTCAAATCAGCATGTTTGTTTCTGCAAAGCGAGTGTGAAATGAAACATGGTACAGGTAGGGCCAATGCATGTGCGGAAGAGGAGGTCTTATTTGATATGCTGAATGAGGCATGCAATGGCAGGGGGAGAAAGTACAGTGAATTTATTAACTAGTGTAGTATGAGGAGCCAGTCTGAGACTGGGGACATCCAGGAGCTCCATGAAAGACTTTATAAAGTGTAGCTCAAAGTGCATAGGGTAAAACCGATAGGCTTGGTTAGGTTTTACATTCAGATTTACATTTCCACATTTGTACATTTGTAGGCTTCAGAGACATATCCTCACACAAGTTCAGAGTCTAAGAAATACTGTCAAGCTAAAGCCATGGTATAAGGAAATTAGTACAGCATGACAAGAAAAAAATGTCAAAGATTTCATTCATTCATTCATTCATTCATTCATCTTCAATAACTGTTTTATCCAGATCAGGATTGCAGTGGATCCAGAGCCATTCCTGAGCAAAATCTGGATTTCTTTTAAAGATTAGCACTCATTTAGTTGCTCAGCTGTTTGAGCTGCCAGAGTTCATTCCACCATCCGGGTGCCAGTAATAGAGGAGTCTTGATGTAGGTCTTATTGTATCTTGAGGGATGGTGGAACAAGAAGGGGTGTGTTACTTGCCTTACATCAGAGATGGAGACTCAAGTGACTTGAGACTGGTTGTTAAAAGACTTAAGAATTGAATCAGACTTGAGATTTGGAACTGGTGAACAATCTTTTTTTAAAATTAACTTTATGCATGCATGTGGCCACAGATAAAACAACCATAAGAGACTTGAGACTAGACTTGGACTTGTAATCGAAGGCTTGATGCTTGTCTTGGACTTGCCCATCAAAGACTTGACTTGGACTCAAAGAGTCGAGACTTGACTTGAACATTTATGCCATAAATCCCACCATTTTTTTTGGATTTGTATGCATGAATGACCATTTTATTTCTAATCTGGGCGACTACATAAAGCCAGAGGATGGAAAGGAGAAAGGGTAAGATGTGGGAGAACTTTGGGAGAAACAAGAAAACAAGTCATGCAGCTGCATGTTGGATCAGTTGCAAGAGAAAGACCTGCCAGAAATGACTTGCCATAGTCCAATCTTGAGATGACAAGAGGCTGAACAAGCATCCAAGTGACCTCCATAGTTAGAAATGGTTAGATACTTCCAATGCTGTAAAGGAGGAAACAGAAGGACCCGGATCTGATTAGCAAAATGAGGAGAGAAGGACAGTCCTGGACTACCCCAAGGTTGTGTGCGTTGCCAGATGGTGTGATCCATAGGAGGCTAGGGAAGACATTATTCTGGACCACAAAATAATACTGCCTACAGCGTTTCTTGCATTTTTTTTTTCCAGCAGATCATTTTTGAACCAATAAATATTGGTGGAGTACACTGTTCCATTAACACATACTGCTGAAAGTAAAGTCTAATATTCTCTACACATTGTGCAATGATTTTTGGCACCGTTTGTGAAACTGTCACCACTGCAGTACCAAAAGTTCCAATTTTCTTACCTGCTAAAAATTGGGACCAACAGAAAATAATAGTATTTGGGTTGGCTGTTGATAGGTTATGCATTACACAGCACACAAGTGCTGATAAACACACAGATAAACACCAAAAATAAATACTGAATAAAAATAAAAATAAAAAAACTTTTTTTTTTGTTGTGGAGATTCATGGCGTCAAAAGCAAAACTGTGCAACAGTAATGTTTCACTGGTTATAAAATCATGCATTGTAAACAACGTAGCACCAATGAACATAACTTCTCTAGTTTTCTCATCATATTGGCTGCAGCTTTTTGGACAATTTCTAGTGCCTTGACAAAGTGCTTAATATCTATGACTGCCACAGCAACGTTGGTCGTATTGTTTGTGTCAATGTTCTTCTTCTTCTTCTTCTTCTTTTTGCATTTTTCCCTTCCCCAATATTTTTCAAGTGATATCATATATTTAGACTTCACCATTCCATATGAAACTTGATATGGTCTTAGCCCCAATTATGTGTAAAATTAATGGACTTTTATGGCACGTTGGCCTCTAGGAGGGGCATGACCCTAGCCACATAGTGAATAATGTTCGAAGCCAATATCTTGTAATGTAAAGGCTGAAAATTTCACATTCCGCCTCACTACTACATTGTTTAGCGGCACATAGAATTTCATCTCTAGGGGGCGCTGCAACTGACACATGTTAATATCTCAGAAACTTGAAGCTTAGGCTATAAATTTGAAATTTCACCTCCTGCATCACAACTACATTCTTTATCTGCACTCCAAATGTTGTGAAATTTTGTCTATAGAGAGCATTGCAATTGACACTTTGTAATATCTCAGGAACTGCAACAATTTTGCAATTTGGTATTCTTATTTAACTTTATTCTTGCTTTTTACTTCACTTCATGCAGTGGTTGTGTTTTAGTACAGCTATCTGGTACATCTCGTTAATGTTTTGCATCAAAATGGGTTAAAATTAATGTAATTAAAGATTGTTTAAAATGAGTTTCAGTGCTTAAAATGTTGATTTTGTTTTGGTTGTTAAAGCACAAATAATCTCAGGCACTTGCATCCTACTTGTAAAACTGAATCTAGCTAGCTAATGTTTGCAAATAAAATTGGATAGCTCCCTATCTAACTTTAAGTCAAACATTAACTATATGTAGTAACACTAGACAATACGTACACAAGCATTACTTTTAAAGCACTGATATATATATAAAACCTTTTTCTACATGCAATATGGTACTGAAATGCCTCACTTAGAGCTTTGGAGTTTCTATATAAAAAGGAATAAAGAAATACAGTAAATATGAACCGAAGTAATGTCACATCAGGGTCTATTATGATATGCATTAATGTTACTATATCACCACGGTCATGACAGACTCTGCTGTACATGTTCTCCAGCTTTAAGGATGTGTTCTGGCATTTGCTAAACTAAAAGCATGCCTGAGACATCAGCATGCAGGCTGTCGATGGTAGCGCGTGCATGCACAAACGCATGACTCTCATTCTCTCTAGTGTGTTCCTCGCCTCTCGTCCTCTTCCTCTCTCTCCGTTTCTCTCTACCTCTCTTTCCCCACATCAATTTGTGGTGGTGTGTGTTGTTTTTCTCCCTTTCGCCTGCGTCCCCTCTCCTGGGCCGGCGCTCACATCAACTGTGAGTTGATAACGCCACTGGTGGAGCCCTGTTTGGAATTTAGATTAATGTGTGACTAGCAGCCAGATGGAACGATAAAAATAAAGGAAAATAAGCCGGGAGAGCACTCCAACGGGAACAAAACAGAGGGGAAAAAAATCGCACGGGCACAAAACAAGCCAGTTTGTCTCTCTGCAGCTTTGCGAGCACACACTGCATGCTGTGAGAGATGGGGACAGGGTCATGGGTGAGGGACTGGACTTATGTAGACACGTGTGTGTATGTGTACGCGTCTGTGCGGATGCATGCAGGTGATCCTGGCTCATCAGATAACAGTGAACATTTAGTGGGGCTGCCATGAGAAAGAGCTAGCAAACAAGTGTCTTTGTCTTATCTTCTATTGTTAGTGCAAAAACTAACAAATATCTCAGTGTCCATGGACCTCCTTTGGCCCAGTGCTTCTCTTCAAGCCCCTGATCTGTAATAAGTACTTCTGCCTGAGCGCCTGGTCCAAATCCCATCTCAGCTGCACCGGAGGCAGATAGCTGCTGCTGCTGGCTCTCCCACTACCATTATCACTGAGCAGCACGCCTCCTGGGTGAGTGGCAGCCAGGAATGAGGGAAGCAACAGAGAGAGTAAGAGGTGGAAAAGAGAAGAACAGATAGATAATTTCATTCTTACAAACGTGACCAAAATTATGCTGTTTGATTTCATTTCATACTAATAAAATATTTAATAAGAAAGAAGTAAAACACTTGAGGGTGTGATGTTTTAGGAAATTAATCAACAGTGGTGCTATGAGATGCGGCCAGATGTTTGTTTGTTGGTTTATTTGTTTTTTAATGTCATATCAGCTTCAGTGGCTGCTCATGACAGGAACAAGGGTACATCAGTACACAAGTTTTTCCTCAGTACACAAGTTCAACTTTCATACACAGCCATGGGGCAATTATGTATGTTCAAGTCACCTAACTTACATGTCCTTGGACTGTGTGAGGAAAACGGAGTACCCAGTATAAACCACGTGGACACGGGGAGGACACGCAGACTCCACATAGGGAGGACCCACACCGCTCCACCTGGGATCGGACCCAGGACCGTGCCGCCCCTGTGGCCAGATGTAGAGTTAATGCTACACAATGGAAATTGTTTATGTTTCAATAACACCACATCCCAAACTGTTAACAAATGTCTACCAATTTATCACCGATTACAATTTTCTGTTTATTAATGAAGGACACATCATTCCCTTTAACCGCTGATGGCTGCATTTAATGTTGTCCACGTCCACGTCCACGACACAAGTTAGTTCCTGGTATCATTTATGCTATAGAGGCTATAAACAGTCATCCCTCACCAACACAGCATATCTTTTTACCAAGAAAGTGTAAAGTTCTGTAGACTCTCCTGCAGCAAAAAAAAATAAAATACAAATCTTGACAGGAAACCAAAAATGTTTAAAATAATTCAGCATATCAACAATTATTCATTTTTATTGATTAAAATAATGTGTTTTTAAAAATCTGTATATGATTAGGTGAAATGTTCCTGTGTAAGTTGTTACTATAGAAATGATAATATTATATAATTAATAAATATATTAATTAATTAATTCATCAAGTCATTATCTTAACCACTTATTCCTGTCTCCGGGGTCACTGGAGAGCCGGTGTCTAGCCGGCGGCATAGGGCGCAAGGCAGGATGAACCCTAGACAGGGCGCCAATCCATTGTAGGGTACACACACACACTCACACACTAGGGGCACTTTAGATACACCAATTAACCTAATATGCATGTCTTTGGACTGTGGGAGGAAACCGGAGTACCCGGAGGAAACCCACGCAGACACGGGGAGGACATGCAGAAAGGACCCAGACCAATCCAGCCGGGGATCGAACCCGGGACCTTCTTGCTGTGAGGCAACGGCGCTACCCACTGCGCTACTGTGCCGCCCAAATATATTAATATATTAATAAAAATATACATAGGATTGGAATTACAGCTGGCACTCCTGTCTGAGCTGCTGTTACAAAACAGCAGAACAGAGAGAAGAGTAGATGTTTTGTGTAAGAAGAGTCAGAACCAGTTGTGTCTATAGTCTATACAAACTAAACCATTTTTCCTCATAAGATAAAGTTCAGGTTAAAACAAATACATGCATTTCTACCAAGACTGATACTGCGATGATGCATGTTCTTGACTCTGACCTCATTTCTGTGTTTTTTGGATCGAATGACACCCTTTAACAACCAATAAGATACAGACCTTTATCGCGTGATAGATGGCTTGTGTGATGTCAGCTTGTCAAAATAGCGGCCATGCAGTTGATAAGTCTTGTGTCAGGGCAGAAAAAGCTGCATGATAAACAGCCCAGTGACTATATAAACTGTGTGTCAGTGCTGAGTGACCAACACTGACAAATGGGGCATTAGTGGAAACGCCAATGTCAGGTTATGAGTTCATATCATTCCTGCTGTGTTATTACCACATGGGCTTTGATAAACTAGATTGCTAAGTAAACAGTAAACAGAAAGGTGATTTAGTGAATAATCTTATCTTGATAATGTAATCATAAGATCGGCTATTGTAATCATAATGTCTGTCCTGAGCTCATCCCAGAACTTAGTTTTGCTGAACATTCTTTCAAATACACTAAGTTCTGTTCGACATTATATCACACAGTCATAGAATATACATCAGGTATCTAGTGTATTTTCTTTTCTTTTAAAAACATCATTTCTTGTTTCTGAGTGAGCGAGGGCAATGTATTTTTTTTTTCTTTTAATGAAGCTAAAATAAAATCTGTAAAGAAATGGTACCAATGCTAATCCCACCCCCAGCCCAAATCAAGCTGTTTACAAATTTACGAATGCGAAACCAGTTTGGAAGTAGTAGGCCAAACCAGCCCTTGTTTAGTATCACTATGCATTTTTTAAGAACTGTCTTTTGTTAGTTTTAAAGAAAAATGACGAACACTTCAGCAGTGCTGTTGGCTGTGCATTTCTTTTTCAAATAGGCATTGTGATGAGTAATGAATAAAGTATAATGAAACCATTTTCCTAATGTTTAGCATCATGTTTGCTGTAAATAAATCTTAACACCTGCTGGTGTATTGGGGCAGAAAGCACATGCTGGGTCACATGCCAGTCTCGTACAGAGCAGCAGCTTTAGTCAAAGGAGATGAGCTTGCTGCCCCTTTGCCCTCATGTTCTGTCCCCCCACTACTCTCCTTCAGGGCAAGAGGGTGCTGTTAGGGCTGCCTGTGGAGGGGGCAGAGAGGGTGGAGGGGCCGTTGTCAGCCAGCCCGATCAGTGGGAGTCAAGGTGCAGCGGAGCAGATAGCTGAGGTCTATGCATACTAAATGCTCTGGCAAGGGGGGTCTAGTGCTCGGGGCTCAGCCTTATCACACCTCTCGGCTGCCTTTATCAGATTAGAGCCCAAGGCAGTGCAGACGATGTGAGAGAGATGGAAAAGTAAAAAAAAAAGGGGGGGGGAGCAGGGATAGAGAGAAAAGAGCTAGATGGAGAAAGCATGAGACAGAGAGTGCCTTCTGTTCCATGTCAGGCACAAGTACAGTTAGGATGTGTTACATGATCTGTTACACACTTCACTGCTTAGCGACTGATTGTCTAGCAATCAGAGTCCTGCCCCATGCTGTTACTGAATTACTGTTACCAGTCCAAATGACGGTGGAGTCCCGCCGTGGAAAGGCAGCAGCAAGCCCCTCCTTTGGTTCACTTAAAGATGGCTTGTCATGAAAAAGGGAAGTGATGTTTTGTCATGTTTAGATTGCAGGGTAATCAGTAATCAGAAGCACCATGGTGTGTTCACATGGTTTACAGATATACATCGTATCACAGCTTCAAAATCATTAACTCACACATTAGTCTTATAGCTTAATTAGGCGTACTGTCAATTTTGTATTATATATATCACAAACCCTAACCCTTTAAAAGCGCTTGTAATTAACTGCCACTTCACCTGTCAGTTATACAGGCTATGTCAGTCAAAATGTTCACTAACACTGACTAGGTTCATTGTCAAATTCATTGTACCAACTGTAAATGATGTCTCTCTTATATTCTTGTTTCCATTTCATGGCAAATCATTAGCTTGTTTGTAGTGTAAAACCACTCCCAACCTAATATCCACTCGCTTTCACTGAGTTCTATCTGTTCCATTACTATTTGACATTATTTGGTCTATTCATAGCAACTCGGTGCCACATTTGGACTAGGTTCTGAGTGGTAGAAAAAGCTTAGAGTGGTAAAAAGCTTAGTGGTAGAAAATCACACTTTATGGTTATAGCATAAACTAGCAGAAGATAGTTTTTTTCTGTTTGGTAAATAAACAGTACATAATTCACAGACATTTTATTTGACACATTTCATATTCTGTTGAGAATTAATGTTACACGCCAACATAGCTGACCAAAAGCTTCAGAATCAGAAAGCTGCAACCTGACTGGTTATTTACACTTACTGAACCAGTCTCTATCAGTGAGCTTTTCAGAGCGGAGTATCGTCACTGGATTAAAATAAAATCACTACATCATGTCTTGAAGAAGTGTACTTGAAATAGTCAGTAGGGAGTAGCATAGCCGGATGTTTGCCATTTTGGTCAAATTGTTTTGTCCTTAAAAGTAGAACATTTTTGACCATAGTGAGTAACAAAAATGACCAGATTCCCTAACAAAAGCAGAAAATTTGGCTTATGAGGCTAATAGTACATCACTTAATGAAGCCAACGTTTCCCACATCTCATCCTGTGTATATACACTGAATAACCAGAAAAAGTGGTATACCGGTTAATGCTTGGTAGGTCCCCAAAAGGATCTTGGGGGACCTACCACAGTCCTCATGTTGTGTCCTCACCATATTGCACAGTCCTCATGGTGATGTTAATGAAGGCCCCAGCATTGATTCCAATGTTACTTGAGGCAGTGTTGCATGCCTATAGCATGAAACGATCACGTTCATCCAGAGTCTTTGTGTGTGTGT
>JAOVVH010000059.1:20915255-20926965 GCA_028566435.1 Scorpiodoras heckelii | reverse complement strand
GAAGCACTGGAATATAATTAGTTGATAAACTAGCTGATGACCCAAACACAGAATACAGGATAAATTCCTCTACTCAAAACTTGTTGACTTTATTGCTGAAACTGGACAGATGAGCTCTACATGCCATGTACTCTGCTGCCCCTTGTGGCTAAAGAAGTCATCTCTGTCTTGTTCTCTTTTTTTCAAAGCTGGGGAATTGGGGAAGTCTTTCCATTTACTTTTAACCATAACCATGTAAACCTGTCATCTTTTGACATTACATTAAATGAACAAACAGCAACAGGGTGCATTGTCGCTGTCCCAGTGAAGAAGAATGACAGTGAGAGGGAAGAAAGAGCGAAAAGTTTTAACTTCTCTTCTGAAATCTTGATCCTACCCCTACACAACGGATGTCCTAGTTGATTCATTTAAGACAATACCTCTCCTTTGCTTGTCATTCCTCATTGCAGACATTAAAATGCCAATGTATGATTCAATATCCTTTAAAAAAAAACACTTTATGCTCTGCGTTATCTTTGAGATACTGTATTTTCCAATATATATAAAATAATTAAAACCACTTTACTTGAATTAATAGAAGGTGGCAGGAGATAACAACCCCCTCACCACAATCACACACACACACACACACACACACACACACACACACACACACACACACACACACACACTTTGCATATGCCCAACCTTGGCTAGGGCTCAGTATGTGGCAAGTGTGAGGGCCTAATCCTAAACTGGAGCAGAGTGAACTTGGGCTTGATTTCCAGTGCTGGAGAGCACACAGAGCTTCTTGTAATTAGGAGGAGAATTTGTCATGCTCTCCGGCATGGCGGATGAGAGTCGGTGAATAGCAATCTCCCCACTGTTTACCCAGGGAGCGGCTGGCGCTACCGCACGTTCCTCCAGCTACACCGAGATTAATATTTGATGCCGGGAGAGGGACTGTGTGCTTGGCTCCTGTTTATTTAGGATATTGTGAAAATACAAGGAAATTTGCAATTTTATTGGGTTTTTCAAGCTGGCACTTTGGTGAAGAGGCATGGGTGAGATAGCAGAGGTAGGCTCGGCTTGGCAGGGTGGTCACCTTTGACCTCCGTCGTGGTCCTGCTGGGTTAGGAGATATGAGGGTTCAGCAGTGCACAGCTCTGTGCAGACAAAATCAAACTTCTACTGCAAACACAGCTCTAGAAAGTAGCACTGACCACAGTTCTTTTGCAAGCATTTGCCATATAACGGCATCATGAGGAGTCTTATAAGTGCTCACACCAAGAATCCAGTGGAAAAGATCATTACTTTAAATTACCTAAGCCATAATGAATATGCAAGAGTAAGAAGTAAAATGTAAAACAAGATATCAATATTTGATTTTTAGGCAATTACAATGACACAAGAATTTTTATCGTTTTTTGACAGAAATACTGTCAATTTTCTCTATTCTTCTGTTCTGATCTGATATTATATCATAACTGGAACAAGGTGCAAAAACAGTCCAGCCAATTTTAGTTTCTAACTTTAAATTTTTGCAGGTAACTGTAATTTTTGAACTCCAGAAATTCAGATTCAAATACTTACAAATATATCTGAAAAACCGTAGAAGTGGGAATTAAAATTAAGTGGAAATAATGCTGTAGGAAGTCTTCTGTGCTTATTATTGTGCTCATAGCTTATTTGTTATTGTGCTTAAAGCTAAATACTTCTAATGTATTTTCAATGTCTTAAAAAGCTAATGGCTATAGTGTAATACTGAAGCTGTAGACATAATTCCTGCCTTTTTAAGATTTTAAGTTTATTAAAGAGCATCTACATATTGAAACTTTATTACACATTCATAAGTATTACTTAAATTAAAAAAAATAAAGCATCATAGACATTTATTCTAGTTATGTTAAAAATGTTAAGTGGCATAGGTTTTATGTATAATATGATTGTGTACATTAGAGCAAGATGAGAAATGAACTCCATTATCGTTAAGTGTTGACTGTTAGCTGAAGGTTTACAAACTTAATCTAGTAACTTTATTGATTCTTCTTGTGTCCCTCAACTGACAACATGGTGGTTTACAAATTATTTAAGCCCAATTACACTGTATACTCTGCAACTTCACTTATTTAAGATGCTATATATCTGGTCAATGAATGACTTCCATGTCCTCAAAGAGAAGTGAATGAATGTTCCTTAGAAGATTTTTCAAAGTTTGAGTAATTTACCCATAATGAACTACCAATTATCCACTAATTTACCCATAATTAGAGTTAAGGCTTCAAGACAAAATCATGCTACATACAAACTCTAAACTTTTGCCATAAGCATATTAAAAAGTCCTCCAGGACTTACTTATGCAATGCCTATGAATGTCTTATGAAGGATCAGTACAGGAATGCCTAAAGGGTGTTATCCATTATTTTAATTATCACTTTAACCTTAAAAACCATGCATAAAAATAAAACAAGCTTCTTATTACCTCGCAGTAGAATAATACATAAACATACAGGCAGTCAGATATGTACAAAGACACATACACACTCTCAACTAACTGACTGAGCATTTCCTGGCAGCTGTGATTAATGCATTCATGAGCGCTAACATAATCCTACACGGCCCCTAAATCAGCCTGTACGTTAGATTTCACAAGCAATCCTCTCACACGGTGGATGCAGGTAGCCTTGGCCACATAAAGAGAGTACTACTGCTTTAGAAATTAGCCACTGAACCATGGGTATGTGCAGGTCACTGGCATTTTCAAGAAGCTCACTGCAGCAAGAACATCACTCACTCCACAGAAATAGAAGTTTGTGATGGGGGAAGAGAGGCTGCGGTGGCTTGGCTTGTGGGCTGCAATAGTAGAAAAAATATGACAATTCCACCGAAAATCGTGCTAAGGTGGAAAAGCATATAGAAGAAGCACCCATGTGTGTCTTGTCCAGTTGTTATTAGTGTCCCAATACACAGGGGGCCCCACAGCAGTCATGCTTTTTTGTGTGTTGCAAGTATGCATATAATTTATTGTGAGGAACACAATTTACATGGGCAGTCAGTGCCTGTTTTATAGCATCACAAATAGATGTATGAAGTGAAGCATATAATGGTTGAAAGCAGCAGGCACAAATACATTCTAAATCTGTCAAATATGCAGCATGAAAAAATGCAGCCAAGGAATATAAAACAGATTAATTCTCCAATGTTATATATTATATATTTTTATTTACAAATCTAATCAGGAAAATTTGCAGAGGAACGTGGCTGGGATGTGTAAAACGGTACGCAGCCTGAGGGGCGGCTGCCTCCAGCAACATCCACACCACACAGCAATCGGCCGTCGATTTGAAATGGTAATTTACAGGCAATATTAGGGAGAAGGAACAAGGATAGTTAAATGGGCAATGAAAACCTCTGAAATGACGCCTTTTATCCCAGAGCGGAATGATGGAACCAGTCTTCGCTGAGTGTTTTTCAAACGACATTCCCACATTGCACACTTGAGAGAAATGCGCGGCCACCTCATCTTCGTGCACATTATGGCATGGAGAGGGGAGGCGGCTGCCAGCCATGCTATGTCTGCCTTTCAACACTTTATCTCTAGCCACAATAGAGCCAGCACAAAAGGGTTATGGCTACCTGACAATGACCTGGGACCATTTCCACTCTGATAAATTTGAGATAAAATGGCTTGAACCCTCTAAGGTTAATTACAATGACAGGAGAGCTTGGGACATGGTTGTGTTTGTGTGCACATATATGTACAGGTTTTTATATATATAGTGTATCTTAGCAGTAATAAGCACATATGTAAAAGTTTATTGTTTCTTAGAAGAAAAGAAAGACATTCAGTAGGTGTTTTGTCACAAATATGTTCAGAGGTGATATTGCGAAGGCCTTGGCTGCATAAAGTTCACAACATACAAACTGTATAAAACAGAAGAAAATGACGCCATCGCATAAATCCTAAAGTGCATCACCAACTCAGAACCAAGAGAAAACCTGTCCTTGGGACACAAGGTTTTGTGTAAATTGACAGCTTAACAGTCATTAACTGGTGTTGAGGGTATAACCTCTGTAAGTGGAATCGTATGGTAATCGTATTAATCTCACATTTGGGAATGGGGTTTAAAATGAATCACTGTTGACAACAATAAAGCAGGAAGAGCGGGTTAGCATTAGATGAGATGAGGTCATTATGTATATTCCATAAAGCTGGACACCTCTCAATGGTTGTAAGATGTCAATACCGGTCAGGGCCACAGTGCCTCCTCAGGGAGCTGTTATGAGATCAAGGTAAGATATAAGCACCATGTCGAGGAGACAGAGTCCTGACTACTCTCTGATGAAATGGGGAAAGGGTCAAACTGAACATAAGCGTTGTCTGAGAATGGAGATCACCTGAACATCTCTTGGGGATCTGCAGTCTTCCTTATTAAAACTGCAGCGAGAAATAAAAAGGGATCATTATGTCTGAAAAACAAAGGAATTAGAAAGACTTTCAGACTGTTCACTCTGAACAGAAACAACATTTTTATGTTCCTGCTCCAGCATTCAACTCCCAGTGTTTAATTAGAATTTGGTTAGAATAAAATAAAATAGGGGTTTATAACATCATTTACATATAATAGTCTACTCTGCTCATAAGGTATAAATAAAACCAAACATTGTATTTAACCAGCAACATCTTCAACATGTTCAGAGAATCCTTCTACACGGCATTTGCATATTCATAGGATAGCTACATGGATTCTAACATCTACAGGAATTTAGGCCTACTGGGAAAATGCTTAGGTTCAGGCTTCACTTCCTTGAAATCACACTGGGAAGGAAAAATAACATTAACATTATTAACCTGTTAATAAACCAGTCCTTTTTTAAATATTTTCACTGTGGAACAATATTAAGTGATTTTGTTTGTGTTTTCGATTATATTCCATAAAAACAATGTTGTTCATTTGTGGTTTTCAGTTTTGTTCTCTGTAATTCCTGGTCTTGAATATGCTGATAATCCAATACACACAACTCTTTGTTTGTGTTGGAAGCCAATATTGGTCTGCTAATATCTGTGTAACAAACTGTCTATAGTGTAGTTTACTATACTCTTTTGCAAATTATACATGCATCTGTAATGTCACTGTTACAGATGGATGTGCTTTATAGACAGATCCAAGTACTATGTGTTAGTTAAATGCACACACATCATCTTCAGCCTTGGATCATCTTATGCACATAAGCTCACATTTGACAGTTGTTACAATGTCTTAGAGGGTGATTGTAATTGCATCTGTATGAACTCATCCCCATGTAACGTGTAATTATCTGAGAGAGAAAGTCTTTTGTTACGAGGACAGGACATAGCTACAAAAATTGGATACATATGAATTTGAATAAAATGTGTATTTTACACAGCAGCAATGTTGAATTCCATATCTGATTAGTCCGAAGATGTTGATTCATTTTCTGTAACAGCAGCTCTGTCAGTAGTTTGACACACTCATTCTAATGCGTCATGATTTCTATTACAACTTTCACAAGTACATTTGCTGCTTCACATAAAAAGATCCTAAAAATGAATTTTTCGGTGAGGAGACATTTATTTAGTATTTTTGAAAGCAATCTTCAGTGTCAGTGTTTGTAACATTCAGATGTAAAGCTGTAATGCCACGTTCAGACTACACGATTTAACAGTTCTAACATCACAGAGCCGCTCAAATTATACAACATACTTTCATGTAATCTGATGTCAGAGTTGTGGTGCACAGACTACACGACTGAGGGCAGACAAGAGCTCACAGATTACAAGATCCGTCACATTGGAGGCATCCCTGAAAAAATCTTTTATCCCTATTCTAACCAACCAATGCGATAAAAGTGTGTTCTTGTGTCAAAATGGAGCCCTGTAAAGAGGTGCTGCTTGGCGTGCATCACAAATTTCTGCTATAAAACTAGTTCTGAACTTAATTTCAAACATTTTTGAAAATACCAGTGTGTCTGGGACTGCATCAGAAAGTGTCTTTAAACTGCTCAGACTTAGTGATTGTTGGTGATGGACACAAGCAGTGATTTGGCGCCGAATGGTTTTGTTTTTGTTTTTGTTTTTTTTGCATCCAGTCTCATTTGTGCATGCTTGTTTGTGACTGGAAAATTGGAGCTAAAATCATGTAGTCAGAACTTGGCATAACCTTAAGTTGTCTTCAGGACTTTCAGTTTCTCACTAATATGATGAGCTGCATTTTGTATTAACTTTAAAAGGGAAAAAAGAGAGAAGCTGGTAAGGAGAACTCCTGTTTAAAAAAGGCCCAACCTACAACGAAGTGCCAGAAAACTGGTACTGGAGCCTATGCAAAATACACAGCAATGCCACCTATGTACATCATCGGTTGTGTCCGCCAGTGTGTATATAAAGCGACAGACATCTATGGAGCCTTCTAGAGCTGTTTCCACCATGAGAAAGGCAAGTTATCACGATTTTGCGATTTTCAACACGGTTTAATAGTTGGACCTCTTGAGATGGGTCATAGCATCTCGGAGGTAGAAGCAAAGTTTGGATTTTTACATATGAGCATTTCACCATGTCTACAAGAATTCCGGCAAAACCTCAAACTTACGACAGCAGTGTGGCTGTAAAAAGACTCTGGGTGAACGTGACCAGCGTCGGCTGACGAATCTTTTCACGTGATAGGCATGCAACACTGCCTCAAGTAACATCAGAATTCAATGCTGGGGCCTCAACAAACATCAGCGTGAAGACTGTGCAACATTCTCTCCAAGATCCCGTTGGGGGACCTACCAAGTATTAACTGCTAAAAAAAAACATTTTTTCTGGTACTTCAGTGTATACATCCTGATAGAAGTTGTATGTAATTTTTAGTGGCTGTTCTGGAGTATTAAATGTAACTATGGATAAAATATACATAATTGTTTTTAACAAATACAGAATTGTTAGCATTGATAGATTTTTGTGGTATAAATGGAATAAAACGCATATGGACGACATGCTGTTATTCAAAAGCAATCGATAATCAACTCCACTGTGTGTCACAATGCATCACATCGACCTTTCATTGGTAATTTTCCTATAGCCTTTATTTTCCTTTACTTCCCTACCCCATCTAGTTTTATTCCTTACCTAATCGGTAAACGTGTACACATTGTAGCTGCATGTAAAGTTTATTGAGGTCACA
This sequence comes from Scorpiodoras heckelii, assembly GCA_028566435.1. Taxonomy (NCBI): domain Eukaryota; kingdom Metazoa; phylum Chordata; class Actinopteri; order Siluriformes; family Doradidae; genus Scorpiodoras; species Scorpiodoras heckelii. The sequence continues at coordinate 20,919,802 of JAOVVH010000059.1, read as the reverse complement.
CACAAAAGACACACATGCACACATGCACATACATGCACACACATATACCTGAGGATGCTGAGGTTCTGTGCTTCTCCTTGTTTCTGCTGACAGAACCGGATTGCAGCAAGATGTCAGTGTCAGTCTCACCAGCCATGGCCTTCTCTCTCTCCTTCACTTTCTCCCTCTCTGTACGCCTCAGTGCACAACAGCATTCAGGGCAGACACCTGCATGGCCAGAGCGATCAATACCGGGCCATAAGTCAGAGCACACACACACACACATACACACACACACACACACACACACACACACACACAGCATGTTACCAGACCAAATCTGCACCACTCCTAACCTTAAAATGATCACACGCCAGTCTCATTAATCTTTAACAAGGCAATCTCAGCCAGTCCCACATTGGCTGAATCAAAACACATCAGAAAAAAAAAAACATCAAATAACGTGTGTTAAATAATACATATGGTTGTGATATAAAAGTAAAAACAGAGTTAAAGTTATTGGTTTGCTAAGTGGTGTGTGTGGCTTCCCTTAAGTGTGTTTGAGGAATCCATTTGCTAGCAGTTTTATATCACTTCATGTTTTTCAGTCCCTTTATGCACTTTCCAGGTTTTTTTAATTGAATTGCTTTCACTTTTAGTCTCTTTAAATCTTATCCAAAATAGGATCAGTGTTTTCTTAAAATACAGCAAAAAAAACAAAAAACAAAGCCATTCTGTTGTTGCAACTGTCGTCTATTGAAATCTGTCTTTAGAAAAATAGTCATTGCAGAAAGAGCTATAGTTCAGAACATTTAAGACCCTTATGTTGTGTAGCAGCTGCTGAGTATCAGACAACAGCAGCAATAACAGATGCTAACATATGATACCTAACAATAAAATTTTTAAAAAGTGCAAAGGAAAGTAAATGAATCCATCATGAAGTTTGTCGTTTGATCTTTTTACATTTTGATAATGTGTTCATGAATTACCGAAGTCTAGATTTTATTAACAGCTCACAAAACCCTGCAATCAATTTGTTCCTTTTACAAGCCTATAAAACTTGCTAAACTGGTGTTTGGGTTATGGTAAAGGCTCTATTTATCAGGCTTGATTTCATACCAACCAGTTGAGGAATGAGCAGCTATTTACTAAACACGTATAAATTCCTGTTGTTTCTCATTCCTGTGTTCCTTGTTTTTTAAGCCATGTGGCTGTAGTTTACAAGGAGAAAATGACAGCTGTTCATCAATCCCAGCAGCGAGGACACACAATTATGAGTCATTTTTTTATTTATTTCATTTTTCTGACCTCATAAATTACAAACTGTTAAATAATCACATTAATATAAGCCACACGTAAATTAAGAAATATTTAAAATTCTAAAATTGTTGTAATTTCTGGATAGTTGTGAGAACGGGTTACTATATCATAATAGTAAGATATTATAAATGTTGATCTGAAAAGCTTAATTTCTTCATCAAAACTGTTTGCACACACTGATTATGTTCTGTGAGCTGTTTAAAATCCAGTTCCTCTAGTGGAAGAAAGACAGTGGGGTGATGGGAAGAAAACAGATGATTTGTGCCCCTGACTATGGCAGGGAACAGGAGAGTAAATAGATAAATCACAGGTGAATTCTCTGTTTGGTCTTTAGTAGGTCATTGTTTTTGTCCCTGATCCATTAGGGAATAATAGGAGGTGCATTAAGAGAGGTGGAGAGCAGACGGGCGAGAGCGCAGGCCTGTAGGGAGGCAAGCCGTGTAATCTGGCATAGACGGCCATGTGCAAAATGAAAACAAATGGGGTGTCATCCCCCAGAGGAAATTTTTTTTGTCTTTTTTTTTTCAGTCATCCATTCCTTCACAAAAACACACCCAAAAAATAAAATAGGCTGACTTGCATACTAGAGCAAAAAGTCGCATGCTTACACAGATATACGAAGAATTATTGTCCCATAAAATCTGAGTGCAAAGAGTTTTATCAGTATCAGTTCTATTAGACATGACTAGGGTCAGTGGGATTCAAGGTCAAATGACTGTAAGTAAAAACTCAACATATTCTTTGAAAACGTGCAATCTGGCCACTTTTAGATTTCTGCATTTTTACTGGCCCTAAAAGGCTAAAATGTGAAGTCTGATACATGCAGAAATCTAAACGGAAAGTAGAAAGGAAGAAAGAGATGGAAAAATCGCCCAGAGCACATTTCCATTTTTGATAACTCCTGATGCCATGTAATGCCACAGCGCTGTAATATGCCATAAAAAAATCTAATGACTCCTTCCTCAGATGAGCAAAGATGGGGGAGAGGGGGGCCGGTCCCCTTTTTATTTATTTATTTCATCTCATGAGCAACAGAGAAAAGTCATCACGCAGCCCTCTAATTAATGAATGGCTTAAATGTCACAGAGGGGGGGAGGGGGTGTTGAGTGGGTGGGGGGGCGTTAACAAGGGAGCATATCTGCCTAGATTTAGAGCTCTTTTTCCATCTCTCCATCTCTCTCTCTCTCTCTCCTTCTGTCCTCCTCTCTCTCTCTCTCTCTCTCTCTCTCTCTCTCTCTCTCTCTCTCTCTCTCTCTCTCTCCAGAACTCAGACACCCCAGGGTTTAAACTTAATTCACCACATAAGGTACTCAATCCTGGCTCTTAACAACCTCCTTGGCAGGCCAGCCCATCTGGAAGCCACGGTGGGAGGCTCGGCCCGGACTGCCGGCCTCTCCCTCCTCTGCCCTGCTCCTCAGCAGCCTAAATATTCAATTAAAAATTAGGGCCTTTTGTCGCCTTGTTAGGGGTCTACTGAAGGATGGTAATTGAGCCTTTACCTGCTGCGTGGATAGGAGCATGTGCTAAATGCAAAGGCTTCCAACTTTGTTCTCTCTACATTGAAAAACAGCACAATGAGTAATAAGTCAATGAGAAATAAGAAGCGATATGCTAAAGCGCGTTGCCCAAGTCGCATACATTCTTCAGTGAATAATGTTAACAGTTAAAATACACTACATGGACAAAAGTATTTGGACACCTACACATTATATTTACAGGAGCTTTTATAACATTCCATTCTAAAACCATAGGTATTAATATAGAGTTACTAACACCCCCCCACACACACACACACACACATACACACACCCCCAGCAACTCTAACACCTTCCACTCTTCTGAAAAGGCATTCTACAAGATTTTGCAGTGTGTCTGTGGGAAGTTTTGTCCATTCATCCAGAAGAGCATTTGTGAGGTGTGACAGATGTAGGACAAGAGGGTGTAGCTCGCAATCTCCAGTCTAGTTCATCCCAAAGGTGTCTGATGGGGTTGAGATCAGGGTTCTGTCTGGGCCAGTCAAGTTCTTCCAGAGCAAACTACCCAACTGTGCCTTTAAGGACCTTGATTTGTGCACAGTCATGCAGGAACAGAAAAAGGCCTTCCCCAAACTGTTCCCACAAAATTGGAAGCATGCACTTGTCCAAAATGTCTTGGTATGCTGAGGCCTTAAGATTTCCCTATACTGAAACTAAGAGGCTTTGGCCAACCCCTGAAAAACAACCCCAGCAAACTTTACAGTTGGCACAATGCAGCCAGGCAGGTTACGTTCTCCCGGCATTCGCCAAACCCAGACTCCTTCATTAGACTGCCAGATAGAGAAACGTGATTCATCACTCCACAGAACGTTTCCACTGCTCCAGAGTCCAGTGGCTACCTGCTTTACACCACTTCATCCGACGCTTGGCATTGTGCTTGGAGATGTAAGGATGCATGCAGCTGCTCGTTCATGGAAAGCCATGCAATGAAGCATTCTATGCTTCAATAATACTACTCACAGTTGATTGTGGAATGTCTAGGAGGAGAGAAATTTCATGAACTGACTTGTTGCAATGGTGGCATCCTATTACAGTACGACACTCAAACACAGGGAGACCTTTACAATGACCCATTCTTTCACAAATGTTTGTAAAGGCAGACTGCATGGCTAGGTGCTTGATTTTTACACCTATGGCAATGGTACTCCATGAAACACCTGAATTCAATGATTAAGAGGTGTGTCCGATGCTTTTTCTCCATACAGTGTAGTTTCAACACATAAAGTTTTCAACTCATTATAGTTTCAACATACTCTGTACTATAGGAATTGACTCCAACAAGCCTCTGGCTTGCTCATTATGGATCTGGATTTCTGTACTGTGGCAATGTCTATTGTTAAAAGGACTTTGTAAAATAAAATAAAATAAAATAAAATAAAATAAAATAAAATAAAATAAAATAAAATATGCAAACACCACAGCTAGTGAAAAGTGTTTGTAAAGGTCTAGAACACATTAACGCCACTAATGTGATGAATCATTACTGGATGGCTTTTATTCTTAAACAGCTTATTTTTTTTAGCTTGCAATATAAAATAAAACAGACATATGACTAACATATTGAAGATTTATCTACATTTGAAATTGAAAAGATATTTGCTTCCTGAGACAGAACTGCATATCTAAACTCAAATGCATGAATTATAACAGTGAAAGTGACAACACTTTATTTACATACTCCACCCACAGAGGGTTTACAGAGTATTTGTAACA
>JAOVVH010000059.1:20899540-20910641 GCA_028566435.1 Scorpiodoras heckelii | reverse complement strand
TGTACTGCTTTGCTATCTTGGGTCCAGGACAACTCTGAATTGTATCAGCAAAGTCTGTACTACAATGTCAGGGTATCCGTCCATGAACTGAAGCTTAACCATAAGTGGGTTATGCAGCAAGGTAAAGACGCAAACACATAAGTCTACAAAGAAATGGTAAAGTAGAAGAAATTGAACATTTTGGAACGGCTAAGTCAAAGTCCAGAGTTTAACCCAACAGAAATGTTTTGGAAGAACCAAAACAGAAGAGTTTGTGCAAGGAAGCCCACAAACATCACTAAGTATAAGCAGGCTTACAAGTAGGAATGGGCCATATTTCCTCCAAACCGTTGAGCAGGATTGATGACCATTTATTGGAAGTCATTGGTTGAAGCTACACAATGGATCACACCCATTACTGAAAGCAAGTTCACATACTTTTTCCAGCAAAGATATTTAGTGTTGGACAATTTGGCTAACTATACAAAGGTAGCAATTTCAAGGGACAAAATACACAAGTTCATTAACATTGTAATGCATTTATAGTATCTTTAGTAACTACGTAGTTAGAGTCCAGGGTCACAGTAGTATACATTAGGCTAATTCATTAGAAGTGTAAGGGGTACAAACAAAAATAATAACTGCACAAGTGGATTAAAAAAAACAGTCCTACATTCTTTACATCTCTATTTGAGACCAGTAATCAACTTGAGTTAACACTTCAAGTTAAAACCCAAATACAGATTCAGAATATACTTTGCAGACATGTTTCCTGACTTATCCACTGACATTTGCATAGGAAGCAACCTTGGATAAGAACAACAGGTAAAACATGGTGTGTCTACAGTCGTAATAAGCCAGCATTAGCTCTGAATGACAGCAATGAAGTGCCCACAGACACATGAACATTATGTGTGGTGGAAAAGAAACAAGGCTGCATGAGGAAAATGAGCTCTGATTTAGCCAAGACATGTCCAGGAGTTTGAAAGTTCCCAGCAGAGAGCTAGACTTGGGGCCATAAGGGGTAAAGAAGCAGGACTGGGTGGAAGAAAGAGGATCAGTGTATCGTGTGGGCAGACAGAGCTCCCTGGGTTCCTCTAGATCCCTTCTGTAATACTGTCTCACTTCATCCCACAAGTACACTGCCACCTCCTGCCCCTTCCTTAGATGGCAGGAACCCGGATGTCATTCACTTTTTTACCTTTATCTGTTTCTGCCCTCCCTCACTGTACTGCTTCAGAACGGTTAGTGAAGGGTGCAGAAATATTCAGGTCACTGAAGGAAGGCACAGAAAATGTGATTTCAGCACCCCTGCTGGGTGGACATGTAGTGGGTGTGAGATCTGCAAAGAAAATCACAGGCTACTGTGGATATGAGGTAAAGGGAACAGCACATGAAAAGCGCATAATGCATTATAATGCAGGACTGGGTTTACATACAGACTTGAATTTCCATATAGAGAGAAGGCCTTAATGTATTTTCATCTGATAGCATCTTGCTATACACTAGCCAACCCCTGGAGTCATTATGTCTACACCAGACAGATCAACCTGGTAGGTGCTTGTGCCTGATATTACTCAGAAGGGACTAAGCCATACAAGGAGTCGGAGAGCTCCAGCAAAATGAGACCAAACAAGACCAAGAAATTCCCTCTTCCACAACAAGGTAGTGTTGAAGGTGAGAGGTTAAACATGGCAGCAGAGTGGTGGTTCATCACAGGAATAATGAAGTCGGATGGCCACGCTGACTCACCTGAGGACAGGTCCTGTTAAACCAGCACAGATCCCATCTCTAGGGTCAGCCCTTTCCACCTAATCTCACCCACTGCTGATGAAAGCACAATTTAAGGACGAGGTGGGGGGGGGTTTGGGGGTTGGTTGCCACAGTGGATAAGACTCAATTTGAAAATCCTGTAGTGGGAAATGACTATTTTTGGCCTCCATCATGTCATATAGCAAGGGCACTTTACTTTGCTGTTTGCTGGGGTGGGGGGGTTCGCAATTTTACAGCCCTTTCCTCAGTGGGATTTACTGGATGTGCAGTTAATCGGTTGTATATAGTTGGCAAAGATTAAAGACTGAGTGTTTTTAGGAGCAGGATCTTGGGGAATATATTTATCTGCAGCCAAGCTTGGGTCACTTGTTGTAATGCCTGGCCTACTGACCTTGGGTTGGGCCAAAACTGGGGCTTTACAGCCTTATGCCCACCATAAAGGGCTGCATATCTCTGCCTCCGATTCCCTAAGTGTATTTTCAGTGGGATAGGTTCCATACCCATCTTATTCCCTAAATATTTTTTGAGCTCTCTTTTGAACTAGCTATTTACACCACTTTTCACCCTTTGCTCCACATTCTTGTTGCTTCCCTAACATCTAGAGACACTGTGGCTTTGATCCTATTGGCTCCTGAGTGTTGTTTATGATACACAAACACAGTACCACAGCGCAATACAAAACAGTTCTACAGTGATACCTCTGTGTCATTTACTCTAACACTGGCGGGCAGCCTCACGGCTAGGCTGAAAATTAAACAGAGCCTCCCTCTCCACCTGTGGCCTGCATATGTGTGAGGTTTAGTGTGGTGATTCTGTGGGCCCGTGTTTGTGAACAGGCCCCTAACACCAAATTGCCATGCCTTAAACACAGCCAGCAACAGCTGGACCAAACACTGGCCAGGTCTGACAGATTTACACACCTGCCTGTGGGGCCCATGACGGACCCAGTGGCCCAGGGCTCAAATGGATTCTGCCACTAACAGGCAGAGGATAGGGACTTCTATGCTGCACACGATAATCTTCCCTCTCATCAGCAGGCTTGCACAGTGCTTGCTTATAGTGAGACCCTGTTAAGTGTAAACACTTTTGTGAGGGGGCTGACAGCAGCTAGACAGACACACTTCACACTATGGTCCTATATAGTTCATTGGAGAGGAAGTCCACAAAAAGCACCTGCAGATGCTTGTCCTGGGGGGTAACTGAGATGCTTATTCAAAGGTAGCTAACAACACCTGAGGATGTAGCCCTGGTTTGCAAAAAGCATTGTAGCTTGAAATGAAAGAGCAAGCATCCCAATAAACATCTCTTCTTAACATCAAAGTTTTTTAACAATAAAATGGATGATTGTGACATGTGAGGTTTTAGCAATATACTGTACACCGATCAGCCATAACATTTAAATCCACTTGCTTAATATTGTCCCCCTGTGCCACCAATTTAGCTCAGAGCCTTCTAGGACTCCATTTATTTATTTATTAGGAGTTTAACATCATGTTTTACACAGTGGTTACATTCATGACAGGATTGGTTAGTATTTCACACTCCTAGATGGGGGATCACGTAGCTCTAATTCACCAATCATACATGTTTTGGGACTATGGGAGGAAACCAGGGCCCCTGAAGGAAATATATGCAGACTCTGAGAACATGTAAACTCCACACAGAAAGGACCCAGGACACCCTGCCCGGGAATCTACCGCCAGACCTTCTTGCTGTGAGGCAGCACACTACCCACTGCACCACTGTGCCACCTGACATGGACTCCAAAAGACCTCTGAAGGTGTGCTATGGTATCTGGTACCAAGATATTAGCAGCTGATGCTTTAAGTCCTGTAAGTTGTAAGCTGGGGCCTCCATGGATAAGATTGTCCAGCACATACCACAGATGTACAATCAGATTGGCGAATTTGGAGGCCAGCTCAACACCATGAACAATTTTTCATGGTTTTCAACCATTTTTCAAACCATTCCTGAACTATTTTTGTAGTGTGACAGGGTGATTTGTCCTGCTGAAAGAGGCCACTTTCATTAGGGAATACTGTTACCATGAAGGAGTGAACTTGGTCTGCAACAATGTTTAGGTAGGTGTTACATGTCATTGTAACACCCATATGCAGGACCCACTGTTTTCCAGTAGAACATTGACCAGAGCATTAACCTGCTTCCACCAACTTGCCTTCTTCCCACAGTCCATCCTGGTGCCATAATTTCCCCAAGAAAGTGACACACACACACACACACACACCAAGCCATCCACATGTGATTGATCAGACCAGACCACCTTTTTCTATTGCTCCATGGTCCAGTTCTGATGCTCATGTGCCCATTGTAGGTGCTTTTGGTGGTGTACATTGGTCAGCATGGGCTCTCTGACTCAAACCAGTCTAGCCTTTTCTTCCGATGCACATCAGTGAGTCTTGGGCACCCATGACCCTGTCACCAGTTCACCAGTTGTACTTCCTTGAACCACTTTTGGTAGGTACTAACCACTGCATACTGGGAAAACCCCACAAGACCTGTCATTTTGGAGATGCTCTGATCCAGTCATCTAGCCACAATCACAAACTGGTCCTTGTCAAAGTCAGATCCTTACTGTTGCCCATTTTTTCTGCCTCCTACACATCAACTATGAGAACTGACTGTACACTTGCTGCCTAATATATCCTACCCCTTGACAGGAGCCATTGTAATGAGATAATCTAGATTGCCACTAAGCAACCAGAGATGACAGTGGCAGTGAAAATTTCCCACAGATGAGAAAGTAGCCTTAAGCAGTGGCGATAACCGCAGCTGTAAAGAAAGTTCCTCCCGAAACGGTGTTATGCCACAAAACTGATTTGGGGTGGCCAGAGAGATCCCCAAACAGTGACCAGGGGTGGCCACGGCCACCCTTCGCCACCCCTTGGCTCCGGCAGTGGCCATGAGAGGAACCAGACTTTTAAGGGAACCCCTTTGTCCTTTTCTGTGTGACATCAGATTTGTGTGCGTGTGACATAAGTTACAAATCATTACATTATACAGGTGCATAAGAGTAAAGGCAAACCATACTATGTTTGTTATAAGCAGATGTAAAAGGAGTCCTGGGATGAACACAGGACAGATTTCATGATCAGCAGTTTTTAAAAAGTAAAAATTTATAGCATCCAGGTGAAAGTATCCAGTGAAGTAAGAATGAGGTTTGGGCACAAGTAGTTTTTGCTACTAACAAATATTTAGTTTAGTGCAAATCTTTGGTTAAAGGCCTTATGATTCAGTCCTAGGACTTATGCCAATTAGCCACTTTATTATGAACACCTTGAGGCTACACTTATTGGCTATTTTATTATTTAATTTAGCAAGTAAACAGTTGCTCACCTTGGCACATCTGTTGCTGTGCACAACTGTCAGCCTCTCCTCTACTCCCTCTATCAGTATACCATACCACCATAGGATCAAATCTAAACTAATATTTGTGGGTACATCAGCAAGGTAATTTACCTAATAAATTAGCCACAATGTGTAGGTGTCTGACAGGACATCTCTGTACAGGCAACATATTACAGATGAAATCTATTTCTTATGATTACAAGAGTCTTACAATACTGCACAGCGATGACTGAAGCACTGTGCATTTGAAGCATGATGCAAAGTATTGATCAAAGAACAATAAAATGCAATGTTTGATGAGAACTTGGTCAATAATCATGGCAAGTCCGTTGAAGGTGACCCATATTTTTTTTTTTCGTTTACAGATGGCCTATTAAAAAAGAAATATGGCTGATAATAAGTGTGCATGTGGGGCATGTGAAGGGCACAGGTTCCTTAAAGGGCCAGTGGAGCGAGGATGAGCCAAACTGACCATGAGGAGAAGGAGGATCAGGAGGAGGAGGAAGAGTGTGATGGGGAAGGATGGACAGCTAAACCACTCACACAAACTGAACCACCAAAATAGTCATAAGTTAGCATCAGGTCAGAAACAAGAAATCTATTGGCTTTGTAGATAGCAGTGGCAAAATGGAAAAAATGTTTTATAGAAGGCATTTTAATGATTGCAACAGGTGTTTAAAATCCTGATGATGGCTAAAGCTGAGAGCAGCCACAGACAGAAGCAAAAAGGCTTCCAAACAGATATTTACTAACAAGAACAGATTCACATTTTGGAAACACATAATTTAGAAATTTAGAATGGCTCAAACTACTGCACTTCATGTAATTATAACCAAGCCAACCTTTTAAAGCAGAAAACAAGGCATTAAAAGGAGGGTGAAAAATTGAGCCACTTAAATACTGTCAACAAAAACTAGTTTTCGGCGCCTTTGTTTTGTTCTGCTTACTCTAACACTGTGTCTCACTTTTGTTAAGAGTGAAAGAAAATGTTAGGGAGAAATGATTGTTGTGTGATGTTTACAGTGGCCAAATAGGGAACAAATTATGCTGTCAGGGACACATCCAGCCTGGGCTAGAAGCAGACAATTTAAAATTTTCACTGTTCAACACCTTTAATGACTCATAATGCAAGAGGTGTGGCTGTTCCTATTAAATGTGTGGCTGAATCAATAAGAGGGATAATTGGAGTTGTTAGAGCATATTATAACACAGCTATTATGTGGCAGTACAATGTTGTTCTGTAAACTGTTATTATAGGGGAAGAAGCTCTTTGCGTAGGGAGGCAGTAGGGGGAGTGCTTCTGAATGGGGGTTATATGCAATAGTTGCCACTATCTGCTGTAATCATACCTCCCTTTATTGACAGCGACTTCACTCTCGTCTCTCTCTCTCTCTCTTTCTCTCTCTCTCTCTCTCTCTCTCTCTCTCTCTCTCTCTCTCTCTCTCTCTCGCTTTTGTGTACTCTGCAATTTCCTGCACTGCACAGCTCCATTTTTTAAGCACAGATTGTGCATTTCTGTTGCCATGGTTGTTTACAGATATGAAGTTGAGAGACGTACTTGTTAACCTCACCTTCATTTACTTTTTTTTTTTTTTTGTAACTTCACTCGGCTTTATCATTCAGGTTACTGATTGACATGCTGTATAAAACTGAGTGAATTCTGGACATAAGACAGTTTCTGTATGTGAATTACAATCCATGACGGAAAGAAAAAACCTAGTGCAGTGCACCAAACCGGGCTTATTGTACAGCAGTGTGGCACTTCAAACAGATAAATGCATGCTGCTGAATTTGATGGTGACAAGTGAAGTGAGGGGGCTGTAATGATACACATGCGGCATCTCATAAAGAAGAGACCAGGTGACACTCCCTAAAATGGATTCTGATATATGTATTCTGCTGAGCACCGGTTACTGAGGGGGAGAAAAGGAGGGGAAGGGGGCATAATGGTCAAGAATCTATGGATGTATTCATTTATAAGTGTATATATGTGTACAAATCCAAAAGTTACTGCTGTCTGTGAACAGAAAGATCATGCAGCTATCAGTTCAAATATCAGATATAACATCAGTTCACACCTAGCTCAATTAAGAAGGATAACTTACCAAACTGTATTTCTGCACAGAGGGAAAATGCTTGAATACTTTATTATTAGACTTAAGTATTATTTTTGACCTATAAACTTTATTTGCATATTATAAAATTGGATACTTGTGCTTAATCACATTTCCAAGAAAAAAAAAGTCTCTTATTTTCTTATCTGGCCAATGAATGTATACGATATATACCTTTAGCAACCAGTCAAGTTCATCACTGTATTTTAATAACTTTCAGGAATCATACCAATTCATTATCTGTTTTGATATTCTTATAGTACAGAATGTAGCTAGGGAAAGAGCTATATGTGTACACTGGAATATGAATAAGCCACCGGGCTGCACTGTCGACCTTGAGGATGAGCACCCCAGGCCCTACCTCAGTAAATTTTTCAGTATGCTGAATAAGCAAATACTCGTTAAAAGGCATGATGAACTCCATCTAGTTTAAAAAAGCATGTTGAGGAAAGTGTGAATTAATATGCATACATTAACTTGCCATATTTAACTAAGTTAGATCGTTTTCTTTGCTACTGCCAGGTTAATGTATTACTTTGTTGGATGTCTAATAAAGCCTTATGGGCTTTTTACTATTAAGTTGCTTTAAAACAAAAACCATTTTAGTTTGTTGTCGTATGAAAACGTGGCATTTAGCTTACTTTTATTTACGTTTTAAGTTTTTATTTAACTTCAAGGTTTTTTTTTATTTTTATTTCTCTTAAGTATAATATGTCAGTACTATTTCCACTACTGTATTTCACATTTTGAGAAAAAAATGCTCTGCCAAGCGATTAGCTAATACAGAATACTCTTCAGTGGAGCATCTCATTGACTTGGGGTCAATCAGAAGAGGGATGACGTTATGACAATTACAACAATTATACAAATCCAGTTCACTGTTCAGAGTTTTAAATCACTTGTCAGATTCCTATTATTTAAGTCCCACTTCACACAACAGACACTATGTGAGTGTGAATGGACAGGTCTGAGTGTGCTCAACATGAGTATTAGAGTATATTAATCAGAATGCAGGCCAGAGGTCTTCTGAAGATTTTTCACTTGTGAAAACCATAGCACTAATATTTGTTAAACAATACAGCAGCAGATTTCAATCTTTTGTGAGTAATAATAAAGGTGTCTTGCTCGTGTACAAGAGACTTCAAACTTACATGGGGATGAAAGCAGTCTATTACAGCATTCATTATTATTTGTACATTCACCTTTGTTTTGATAAGACAGATTTAGAGCACAGTGGGTCTGGGTTCAATTCCCAAGCCAGATGACCAGGGTATTTGTGTAAGGTGTTCTGTGAGCTCTGGATTCCTCCCACAGTCCAAAGACATGCAGTCAAGTGAATTGGAGATACTAAATTGCCCCTAGGTGTGTATCTGTCTGAGTGTCTGTCCTGTCCAGTGTGTTTCTCTGCCTTATGTCCAATGAGCGCTGACCCCCTGAGAGCACTGAGAGAGCTTGGCTTGAGAATTGTGACTAGGAGAGAATGAGAATGAGACTCTGCTGTAATTGTGACTAATTGTGTTGTGTGAATCTGTCACTGTACATTTAGAAATTCTTTGACATAGTGAAAAGCTTTTGCTAAACTTAACTCCATAAAGCCTATAGCTATTCTGCCCAGGAGTACAGTGATCATAGGACAGTTAGCATAACTATTATCAGTAAACTTTTAAGTATACTTAGTGTGTTTCAATCAGATTAAATAGACAGCAAGATAGCAACTGTCCAACTGCAAATACCTTTAATTTGGCCAAAGTTGAATGCATCTTTGGATTTATTCTCACAATTTTTCTGTTAGCCTCAGTGCAACAAATCTAAAAGTTTTGACAAACTGTTATTCTGACTGAGGAATATTTTTACATAGTCTGTTTCCTTAACAGCTATGTTATTTACTATTAGGTTTAAGAGATATAACATTGTTCATAGATGGCCATATGTCTTGTCAGTGTCATGTCACAACCTGACAGCTTACATAGCTAACACATGCGGCTAAAAATACAAACACTATTTCCAGAAAAGCTGGGACAGTTTCTAAAAATGCAATGAAAACTGAAAGCTGTCATTTGCAAAATCACTAGAACCTTTATATAACAGATTAATGGTCAAAGAAAAGATTTTCAGAGTACATATCTATTTCAGCAGGACAATGACAGGCCTCATTCTGCACAAGTTACAGCAGTGTTGCTTGATTGGCCTGCCTGCAATCCTGATCTGTCTCCTATTGAAAATGTGTTGTGCATCATGAAGAGTGACCACAGACTGTTGAGCAGCTCAAGTCTTGTACACAGCAAGACAATTAATATTATATATTTATATTGTTTACATATAACTATTTAAAGTTATTTTTTGTTGTGGAACATCTGGAAGATACAGTTCCTGTTCTCACTTATATCTACTGTTAGAGTGGGATATCAGATAAATGGTAGGACCCCTTTCAGTTGCATTCTAGCCTTCACTGTGCCTACACAGCAAATCCCTGGTCTTAAATGAACACCCAGAGTGTTGATTTAACACCTTACAGTGTTTATGTAACTCTCTGGGTGTTCATTTATGACCGGGGATTTGCTGTGTACACACAACAAAACCTGTGGAAGTGCCTCATCAGTGAAACCATGTATGTGAGTTTGAAGCAGCAGTACATGAAAATTAGTAAAAGTGCGTCAGAAACTCTTGAAATGTTGGAAAACGTCTACTCTCTATGTGTGATCACAGGAGATGAATCAGGGGTGTTGGAGTACGATCCTGAGACAAAAAGACAATGTGTTGAGTGCACATACAAAATACTAAAATATTTTTATTCTAATATACTGGCAATTTAATATTTTAATATTTATTTTAATATTTATTTTAATATTTCAATATTTTAATACATAAAAACTAATGTGTGTGTGTTTTTTGCTTAATATTCATTTTCAATCCTTGTATATTAGCTGGTATGAACAACAGAAACAAATTATTTTAATTTATATATTATAAATTAAATTTATATATAATTATATAACAAATTGTTATAGATTAATAACAAATTTACAGATTAATGCAAACCACCAATTTGAATTACAGCCAGCAATCCTGTCAGAGCTGCTTTTAAAGAAATAATCATCTTCAAGCCAACTGGATTTAAGAATTCAAAAGTGCTATGCTATAAACCATAATAATACCATTATTTTACTATTGTGTTTTATAATAAAATCTGCATTTTATTCTGCCATGGTTTTACTATGGAATGACAACAATGTTTGTTATACCTTGACATTGCAATAGTTTTATTATGGTACTTATTTGATCTGTTATGGTACTCATATGACATTACCATAGGTGGCTATACAGTCATGGACTTATATTAGTTTGATAGATCATATGGAAGAAAAAGATGGGGTATTTTTCAATACTCGCCCCCTTTTCATTCCACCAAAATGTGTGGTTTATTGTTATTATAGTTTGTATGCATAAAATATGCATTTAAGCCAGTTACAATGTTCAATCCCCAGTTGGAAGATTGATGGAATAAAGGAAAAGAATTTGCAATTATTCTGTGCTCTATAAAAGACAAGGAATGGAAAGAGTCAGTCACTGTGACAGAGTGAACAGGTGCAATAGCACGAGTAAGAAAGAAGTAGGAGCGGGAAGAAAGGGTCAGAAAAAGATAAAAAGCTAGAGCGATGCCATGGTAGTATGGAGAGAGATGAGAAGAGGGAAGAGGGTCAGATGAACAAACAGAAATAGAGGCACAGAGAAGAAAGGTGGAGGTGAAGAGTATGTGAGAGAGAGAAAGAAAGTGATAGACTAAGGAAGAGAATAGGAGAGAGAGAGAGAGAGAGAGAGAGAGAGAGAGAGAGAGAGAGAGAGAGAGAGAGAGAGAGAGAGAGAGAGAG
>JAOVVH010000059.1:20824094-20837571 GCA_028566435.1 Scorpiodoras heckelii | reverse complement strand
AAAATAAAATAAAATAAAATAAAATAAAATAAAATAAAATAAAATAAAATAAAATAAAATAAAATAAAATAAAATGGCCCAGTTTGGGTCAATATGGAAACCCAGCACTGTGTACAATAGGTTAAGACGTTGACCAGCAGCATGCCATCTGGTGGGTAGAAATAACTTCATTGCTTGACTGTAGACATCCAAGTTATTATGGTTATAATGTTCACATCATATGAGTAGCATTTTTGTTTGTTTGTTTTCTCATCATCACAAACCTTCAGTCAGTGCTTTTTCTCCACAAAAACGCCTAGTGTGAAAGCGACCTTACTCAAAACACGATAACCCAAGATAATATCCATGTACTTTTTGATATCATAAGTGACAAATATCAAATGCAGGGTTAATTGACTTGACTTCAGTATGCCACTATTCGATAATTAAAGATAATACTACAGAGAAAATGTGAAGTAATGTTTAACTAGCTAGAGGTAACATTAATAGTACAGGTTTTCAATTATAAAAATAATTGCATAATAATTTAAAATTAATTGTAGTCATTTTTACAAAAAACACTAATTACCTTATTTAATTCAAATGGATAATTTCAGCCATATCTTCCTGTAAAATAATATTAGCTCACATAGTTTTTTAGCAGTCTATCATTGGCTATGAAGTCAAACTACAGAAATATATTTTCAAAATGTTTGATGAAATTATTAATTAAATGCAAATTTATCAAAAGAAAGAAGCAGTGGGGTAGAGAATCAAAGAAGAAATAACTGGCTGTGATTTCTGGGGGTAGGGACAGCATAATCTCTCTGTCAATCACAGCAACATTAGCCAATCGTGGACATCTGTGAGATGATGTATGCAGAAGAGGGCAGATAGCACTTTCCTCCAAGTGCTTTACACAGCCTTGTGACCCAGTTTCACTTCTTTTTTTGGTTGTTTTGACAGGCACAGTGAAATATTCCCAAAAAATGAATCGTGACACAATGTTTCTGTTCCCATTTTAGATCTGCATCTCCAAACCCAACATCCTGATTTACCCATTATCAACCTAATTAGGGACCCAGATACCTGATCAGGCTAAATCCAGCAACTGATCTGTAACAATAACAACTATACATATATTTAGTATTACTTTTAGTACTATTAATACTACTATACTATAATTAATTAATAATTATTGCATCTGGACACAGTAAATTCAGAACCCGGTTTTAACCTCTAACAGAATAATAGCTAGTTATGGCATGGATTTTGTCCAGCAATGCTTGAATGTCGAACAGAAATGTGTATAAATGGTTTATGTAACCTCAGTAAATCACAGCCTTGTTCTAATAAACTACATCTTTCTCTTTACTGTACATGAAGTAATTGTGTTATACTACTATGTACTGCAAATGTCTGAGAACAGTTCGACAAGAAGGACAGGAGAGGGTTTTATATTATTTTTTTCAGCTTTTATGAGGGTCCTTGTAGTTTTTCAATCAGCAATAACAACAGTATTTGCTGTCCACCATTCAATAAGCGCCCCAAACAGCGATACTTGAAGTCCTAGTTCAAAAGGCCTGAAAATAGCTATTCAGCCTCATCTTTTTTTTTTGGTTTTGGATGTTCAATTTCTTAAAGGCTTTATCAGTCGAGACAGAATGAGGACCTTTTTTCCCCCCAAAACAGACCTATCTGTTATTTGTTAAAATGACACCTTATTACTTAAAATATATTTTGGAGTCTTCTTTCTAAATTACGATGTTACAATTCAACTACACTCAAGACATTTCTTACAGACAAAAGTGGGCTATTTTTTTTAATCTCTTCAGCTTCTGTCCACCTGAAAAGGGTTCAAAATTTCAGTTTTCTCCTCACACTGGTGGAACTGTGAGCTTGTACATGTTATTCCTTTAATCCTGATGACACATAAAGTGGCCCAGTTCAAATGGCAGATCAGCCACTTAAAATCAAACTGTCTGACTTCAAGATCACATTTACACATTTTAATTGTGAAGATTCCCATTAGAGTAAAATCTAAATAGAAGTATTTTAGGCTGATAGTGCTATGGCAGAGTAAGGTACATTTATACTACAAAATGCTTTGCTATAAAGTTCTACGAAACACACCACGTTGAAGGTAAAGGTCTACATTTGCATGGGTGTAAACGTCAGCAGGACTAATGCATGACTTGGGGGAAAAAAGCATGATAAACTTTAAAATGAAAATGGCGGTTAAAATGATCAAATAGTTTCAGTTAACTGCAGGATTAAGACTGGATAATGATACGTAATCACTACCTTTTATGAGCACCACTTCTTAGAACAGTGTTTCTCAAAGTGAAGCATAGCCTATTGTCTGGTAATCACAACTCATCCTCATCATCGAAATTAAGACATTTATTCTTATTTTCTTAAAGTTATTAGCTTATTTGACTTCTTAAAATAAGTTTAATCTAAATTACAATAAGACAAAAACAAGTCACCTTTAAATAACTCCAGCTGAAATCAAATGCATTTGAAAGTTCATGAATAAAACGTTTTCTTGCTGTAATAAATAGCTAAAATATTATTGCACACATTTAAATAAGTAGCCTAATGTATTAATAGTTTTCTTAGGATTGCATTCCTAAAACAAATCTGTGCTAAAGGGGTCCCTGAAATTTGCCTTAAATTTAAAGAGGTTTCTGTCTGAAAAAGGTTTGAGACCTCTTGCCTTACAGCAAGTGCTTAGAGCTTGTGCTTATGCCAAATTAACATTGTGGAGTAACAGCACTCTTTTTAAAATATGAATTAAATCCAATTGCATGGTGTTGTGTAACTAGGTAATCGACCCCTCATCCTAGTTTTTCCAATGAACTTTTATTAACTTTTCCAACTATTCTGATACTCAACAAGCAGCCATTATATTTCATATACTACTTAATGCCACTGAAAGACATCCAAGACATCTTTCTTGACCCACTGCAATATCTGTTCTCTGTGGTAACCAACACAAAAATCTATTAACTACCTGTACCATTCATTTCTTCATCTCCATATCATTCATTTCTGCTCACAGAGCTCCTTAATATCTCCAACAAATTAATATATCTAATAAATCTAAAAAAAAAAAAAAAAACATCAAGCCCTAACTGCAACCAATCCTACTTTTCTGCTCATTTCTACAAATTCTGCTAAAGATCATTTAATACAGACAACATAGTTAATCCTAACCTCCTTTGTTGTACTTCCACACACACTGCTTCCTCCTATTACCTTCATCTTACTTCCTAACATAAAAATATAATTATATAATATACAAGATAAAATATGAAACATATCTTACTATTCATGACCAACACTCAGTAAGTGATATTTCAGCCTGCACTAACATTTTTCCTTACACAGAGTATACAACTGCAAAGCAGCTTTTTCAAGAGAATTTTTCTTCAGATTTCAGGTTATAGTTGTTGCTTTTTTTTTTCTTTTGTGTATTATTTTTTCAACCCATTCTTCATTTCTCTTCTAGCCAAGGTTCATCTTGAGTTGTTTGTGGATTTTTGTAGCTATTATATTATGGTATTTAAAAAATCTTGAACATTTTCCCATTAAAACCCATATAATACACACTACAGACTTCAGAAATGAAACATGCTGACAGCTGACAATGTCATGATACCTTCCAAGCAGCACTGGCAGCTTAAAACTGAATGTTAACTAATTACTAAGTCAATAAAAATGGTAAAGCCTTTAATCAAGCCAACTTGATGCATGTTTTCTGTTCAACTGTAATTACTAAGTTACAAGGTCATTGCTATCAAGTCCACTCTCCACTCAAGGAAGGTATACAAATAATTTCACTGGCTATTAAAAATTCTGCTTTTATTCATATAAAAACTCAAGGTCTTGCTACACTAGTTTTTAAGAGGTGGTCTCTTCATAGCCTTTAGATGGCATGAATGTTTCTCCATAATATTACACTTCTAAATAATCACGGTATGACATTTCAGTTATTATCTAAATGCATTCCAGAGAAAGAAAAGAAAACTCACTGTATTTCGAGACACATTCCAACGTGAATGATCAGGGGGAAAAAATATGCTGAGCTTTTGATAGCAAAGAATGTAACTGACTTGTAACTGAATAATTACAAAACTGTTTATTCATTTTATTGAATCACTTTGTGGAAACAATGCACCAAAAGAAAAGGCTGCTATTTTAAATAATATGGAAATCCTTCATATCAGGGTCTCCACCAAGTCTTTTAGACGCGCAGTGCTTCTGCATGTTTCTATAGCATCAGAGAAGACGCCGGGAAAAAAAATACTTCACACGTAGCCTGCATGCACCTAATGTGCCATTAATTGCTGTGTTGATTTCTGATGTGCTGAGTGTTCATGTCTCCTCTTGGACAATCTTCAGCTCAAGGTCATGGACCAAGCAGAAAAACCATTAGACCATGGACAATTATGACTCCTGATGCTAGTGAATTATTCTAAAATGTTGATTGAGTTTCAAATAATATACTATAAAATATGTCTCAGCCAATTTTATTCTTCTTATTATAACAAAAAATATATATTAATGGGTTAATTACCACCAAACCCAGAGGGAAAGTGTCAACACTTAAAGCCAGACATTTAGTTTTAGTGGCTTTTGACTAAATCAGATTCTAACTGCCAAATCAATGCCAATTATTCTAAACCAATTGACAGCAATTCATTTCAAAGAGCTCATACATTATTCTGTTCATTTCTCAGCAAAGACTTATACATGTAGGGCAGTTAAATGTTTAGCTTTAGTGGACTGAATTGGTATCCAGAGGCAGTTAAATTTTCTGGTTTATGTTTATTTACTGGGGGAAACACACTATAAAGTTAAGCTACATTATATTGCCCAATACTTTCTTTAATATCCAGTACCTGTTCGGAGTCTTCAGCAGTAAAAGCTAGCCACAATACCACCTAACACCCAGAGCTAAAAACAGTCAATCATACCACTTCAAGCTCACAAGAAATGGGTCATTACAAGTGTAACCCGTCAAATACAGCTACAGAGCCAATAACAGGGCCGAGGAACAACAGTTTCAAAGATCTGACACCATCTTCAGAACCTCTTAAATATGAATAGGAGCAATACCTGAATAATTTGTCCTGAAATATTGGAAAGAGAAGGACAGCTTGACCAATGAGCAACTAATAAAAACCCTTGTTCTCCTCGACTTCAGAGGTGTTTAATGTATTTTTCATTGAATCCAATGCAATGATTCTTGATTTAGTTGCACCACAAATCCCAGTCATACATTAACCCGACAAGAGAAATCGATTAATTCTGTGTTGGGCCTTTTGCTATATGCTCTATTATTTCTAATTATCAAGTTGGTCTCAGAAATACGCTTGTCCAATTGCACACAGCATATCACCTACCTATATAAGAAAAATACACTCCCAGGTTGATGCACATGCTCACACACGCACACTATTGCATTTACAAAAAGATCACAGCTCCACCTAGTGGCTTGTTTCAGAGAGGAAACCTTTTGGAAGCTCAACTGAGACTTGAAAAACTTTTTTGAAGGTTGGCTATACTGAGCCGTTACACACTCAGAAGTGAAGGATGAACCTCACTGAAGCTGGAGGATTTAAGTAAGCATTAGGTCAAAACTTATGACATTATTATTTTTTTTTATGATGTTACCTGAAAAGGAACCTCTACTGTCATTATGTACTGACTGGTTGAGACCGTAAAAATCTGTAACTCTTAATTCTATTTTTACAAGTGTTTCATTTGTCTTTCACTAACATTACTTTGACAAAGCTTTAGGAAATGATCTGTTATCTTTTAAGAAACTCAAAACTACTATGAAGCACTAGTTCGTGCATTGTTATTACTTATTTAAGAAGCCCATATGTTAGAATGAATAGGGATAAAAGTGAAAAATGAATAGGAACAGAATAAGTGGGGGAAAAAAACTTCAAGATGAGAAGTTTATCCATATTCCATAAAAAAAAAAGTCAAACACTAAAAAAAAACTCTATCACCTTAAATCATGTGGCATAATCCTTTTATAAATCCTCCAGCAAAGGTTTATGCAATTCCTTAAATGTGTTACATTGCTCCTTATTATAATAGTGTTCTCCAAAATGAAAAATGAAAAAAAAAAGACTCTGTATGTCCCAAATCACTACAATAATAAATCATGTTCAACTACATGAAATAACTGTGTAGAACTACAAATAAGTACTAAAGGAAAGTAGTATTGGATTATCCTTGACCTGAGTATAATAATAATAATAATAATAATAATAATAATTATTATTATTATTATTATTATTATTATTATTATTATTATTATTATTAACAACAACATATGTGCACATACAAATCAACTGCCGTTAGCAATGTTATATGGATTTCTAAAAAAAAAATCTACACAATATTTCTGTAAAGCAATTGTAAACAATTGGGGTATTTTTTTTAATCAGGCTTCAGTATGATTTTTAAATTCTTCCATGAATTTCTGATTAGAATAAAAATGACCATGACAGCAATGACAGCAGTGATAAAGATGTCACTAATGCTGCCTGCATCAGATCCTAGTATTTACTGATATTCTGGGTTAATATTTGCACTGAATGTCCACATGTAACCCATTTCTACCAGTTCAAATTGCATTAATTACAGCTCACATATGGACAAATTCTGAATTTGAGTCTTATACTGTCACATTTTGCCCTTCCAAAAATAAACCATACTAGAAAATGGGTTCACAACACACACAATCACATTTACACTCACACACTCTCTCTCTCACACAAACACACACACACACACACACACACACACCTCTCTTCACCCGCTGAGTTCCACAGTCTGGGCCTGGTGCACCGAGAGGGAATTTACATTTTAATAGGCAGAGCTGCTCGTGCCGCCTTCGAATGAGAGTATATGCTCAGCTGAACAGCGGGAAATGCACCCCACAGCAGAAGTTTAGAATGAACCCCAAGACAATTCCTGGCACACACAGACAGAAAATTATATTTTTAGACCTACTCCGCCACATATATTGTAAAATATACATACATATAGAAATAATTTTCTACCAACACTCATCCTTGCCTCTCTAGATATGTGCACCTGGGCTGATCATCTCAGCTCACAGTAGCAGCGTTTCTAGGTGTGAAATGCATAGAGAAGTGTATTATGCTAAACCATATTGCTGATAGTATTAACACTTTCATAGATAGTAAACAGATGGGCACGCTGTGATGCTCATGCTAAAGGAACAGGGAGTGAGCTCCAAATTGCAGCACTGGCAATGAATGCAAATCAATTTTGTCCAACTGCATTGTATTTGCCATTTCTAAAACTAAGGAAAACTATCTGACTGCAGTTAATGGCAAAATAACACCTCATTTAATAAAAAAAAAAAAATGCCCCTGAGCTGCCCCTCACATTTATAGTTTGGAATGCCTAAGTCTGGAACAACACAAGATGTCACTGCTCCAGGCATGCAATCAAGTGAAGGGCCCCTCCCAGGCCTAATTAATAACTATTGAACACGCTAACAACAATCAACACTAATTAAATACACGCTTGTTGACAAGAGAGCAGGCCTTATCAACGGCACACCCCCAAAAAGAGGCACTGGGGTGTTCAAAGGGGGGAGCTGGATGAAGCAAGGTTGCTCCTGTTTTCCATAATTAGTTAGCAAAGTGCCCCGAGTCACACTTTTGATTGGGATCCCCGGCAGCCAGGTGTTGCTTCTGTCACGCCGAGCAGCCAAAGCAAACCAGCCTCAATAGCCTCAGTGAAGCTCTGTTCTGTTAAGTCCGATTCAGACCGCATGATTTTAGCTCTGACAAATTTTCACAGACAAATCTTTGAGATCTGTGATTTAAAAAAAAAAACACTCAGAGCTAAATCACTGCTCCTACCCATCACCAACATTCATGAGCAGCTCAGAGACACGTTCTGACCTGGTCTGTCGAACCATCCCAGACACCCTGAAATTGTCAAAGATCCTTGAATCTATCGACACAAAATCAAAGCTGGTCTTGCCCTTGCCCTATGACAAGACCCTAGAATGGTAACGAGTGGAAGCCAGGAGGACGATGTGGACGCAGCTACAACACGATGTCATGGCTTTGAGAAAGAAGGTGTGCTGGTTTGTTAAATCATTTACACATTTTTGATGTCATCTCTATAGAGATTGTGAGCGCTCTTCTCTGTTTTGACAAGGTGACATGCAGAACAAGAGCATTGTGGACATTTTGGAGAATACCCGAGTCTGCATGAGCTTGGTGGTATGGTTCGTTTTGTCGGTTGTGAACACTGTTTCCCCAAATCGAATGTGCACCAAGGGACCGTAGCCAAGTCCACAAGATAATGAGGAGTACCTGAACTTCACCTGTACTCCAGTGGGTTAAATAATCACACTCAGGACCGGCAACACGATCCATTTTGGCAAACTGACTGCTTTTACTGCTGCTTTTGTTAAACTGGCTCCATTTTGACAAAGCTACAAGAACATAAGCACTTACATGCAGGTTTTCACTTCTTGCATGTTGTTTCATGAGTATAGGGATAAAATATGTAGTCAGGGATCCCTCCTAGGTGACAGATTTTATAATCTGTGAAGGCTTGTCTGCAATCAGTTGTGTATTGTGTCCACTACAACATCAACAAGACCTCAGGTTACAAGAAAGAATGTTGTGTAATTTGAGAAATTCTGCAATTTTACATTTTTAAGTTGTGTAGTCTGACCCTGGCCTTATAGACCACATTACTGGTGTGGGTTTAAGTACTGCCTTGAAGGACTTCCTTGATTTTTGCTGTCGTGCATCTGTTTGTGAAGTAAAAAAAGCACAAAAGCAGGATCTCAATGAGCATGTGAAAACTAGTGAAGTATAATATACTGTATATGCGACTTGTACATAACACCTGTTGCTGTCATCATAAAGATTATAATTCTCATAATAATCCTTCCAACACTAAGTACTTCCAAAAGTACTGTTTACTTTTATAGAACAGTGTTAAGGAAGAGTAATGATTTATAACTGCACTAGCCAAAGAGGATGGGTTCCAGTTTGATTCTAGTTCCTCTCAGGCTTTTCTAACTCTACATCCAAGTTTCTGTAAAGCTGCTTTGTGACAATGCCTACTGTTAAACCCACTTTAGAAACTAGATTGAATTGTACATAGAAGGGCACAAAAAAGGCAGCACTCCGTCCCCCTGGCATCATCCTGCTCACATCCGAAAACACACACACACACAAATCAGGAGTAATGCTGAGTGACAGCTACCACAGGGCACGGCCCAAGCATCGACATCAGCCGTTTGTTCCCATGATCGCTCCCTGATAGGCAATTGGATTTGTCAGTGACCCTAAACAATTGCTACGATGAGGATCAGCAGGCCTTTCCTTCCCTTGGCCCCACTGCCCATCCTGATCAATAGAGTTGATCAATGGCCAGCAGTCGATATTGACGACTCTACTTCCTGCTCCAGAGAAGACACAGCTGCCCAGAAGGGTGGCAGTACACTCCCCTTCGAGCACTTGTTGCGTCGTTTAGTTTGACGTGTAAATAAAAAAATGTTTACATTAGCACTGAATCCCCTGTCCATCTCCTGTCCACTCCCTTTCCAAAAAGGGAACAACAGCAAATGCATGCAAACACACAAATATGTAAAAGGATCCAATCAGTCAGACTGACCTGATTTCATTGTGATCAAAACCTTAAAACCAACATCATCTGAATTCCTGATCTAAGAGCAGCTCTCAGGATTTCTCTGGTATTAGCTGAGGTTTAGGATCACAGTCGAGAGGCTCAGCTGTGAGGGCCTGCCAACAAGCATCCAGCTCTGAGTCCCAGGCAGCTGAAGAGCCTTGAGTAATACACAAACCCAATTAAATCCAAACCTGAGCCCAAGCTTTCCTCTCGACACGAGATGGACCTCTCTGTATATGCCTCACCTGGGTCACCCTTTACATCCCATGTACACATGTGCTTAAGGATTTTCTATTTTGATGAGCTGAACTGATAAAGCGGAGCTCCCGATTCACATCCGTCCTATAAATAAAGGCACTTGTGGCTGAGTGGGCACAGCGAGGCACACTGACCCAGAGAGTGAGAGCACGGCAGCTTCTACAATTACAGCTGATTAACAGCAAATTAAAGGGAAGACACGGAGAGGCATGACAAGTTTAACAGACATGACTTACTGCACATTTTGCAGTGCAGGAGCAGCCTGGTGTCGATTTTGTTTTCCGTCCGACTGCCTCACACATCTGTCTGTGCCATTGCTTTGGCACGCTCTTGCAATCGTCAGAGCCAAGAGGAGTTAGTTAACCATTCTCATTAATTAACAGATTTAGCCCCCTGGAGAAAAGAGCACAAACGCACCACTGCTGAAGCTCCAACACCAGAGTCTTTCTGATATTTGTCCAGCTAGGCCTTATATATACCGGAGGAACAAATGCAAACACATGCAGAACTAAGCAAAAGTCTTTTTTTAAATACAAATTTTGTCTTATATGTTTACATTATCACCTCTGCATTATTGAGTGAAAAAAAGGGACTGATATTGAAAAAATTTTCCACAAGGGACTGATATTGTGCTTCACATTCAATCACCCTATGTGTCCTTGTTTTGAGTCCAAACATTACTTTTTCAACAAAAAACTGAATGTTACAGGTAAATGTCTGTATGTCAGTAAAGAAAGAAATCAAGATATTACATAATAATTCAGACAAAAATCAAAAAGTCTTTCAGGTTTTAACTACAAAAGCAGAAACAAGAACATTGGCAGATTCTCTGAGTTGCTGAGAAAAACTTACTAGTTAATTTCCTTAGAAAACTGTATTAAAGTGTACCTGAGACGACTGGTGCACTTTTAATCAGCAAAGAGTTGTTACACTTAATATTGTTTAGTTTAATCCTTTAATAGTGGATTATATGGACCTGTTTTATATTTCATTCTTTCTGAAGAGGGTTTTGCTTTAGGACAATGGCCTAAGACTTTTTGCACAGCACTGTACAGCCTCTAAAATAAATAAATAAACAAATAAACAAATAAATAAATAAACAAACATAGAGCCTTCTTTGTGTTGTGAATAAAGGATGCAACACAATGGCTGTTTTTAATCCTTCTATTCTCTATCTTACACCCAGGTTTAACCAGTATATAATCAATAACTGCACTTTCTCTGTATTTCACACAAGGACTTCACACAAAACACAAACACTGAGCTATCAAAAGAGCGCCTTGTTCATTTTTTGACCTTAGTTGTGTATAATTGAAAAAAGGCAATCATGACTCAAAGGAGAATATAGAAAGAAAAGGCATGTTTTGTTTGGTGTATATATAATGTATTTCAGTTGCTCTAGAAAAAAACAGTTATTTTACACATCATAGCAGTAAATGCCACTTATCTTTTCCCTAACATACTGTTCACATTTTAAAGTTCTTAAATACTTAAGTTTCAAACAGAGCCTATACAGTTCACGCTTTCCTCTCTAACAGATTCAGATCGTGCTTGATTTGTGAATCCTTTATTCAAAAAAGTACAGAGAGATCAAAATAAATAAATAAATAATTTTAAAAAGCAAGACATTACAGGCATGCATTTTGTAAGCACATGTTGCTATGTTGATTGAACTGATCAGAAACACACACTTACCCTTCGCCTTTTCCTCTCTGGGTACAAACAGAAATGTACCTCAGAGCAAAATGATATAACACACTATTCTCCTCCCCTGGTTTAACCGGCACCTCCGGGGATGGTGAGGGGTTTTTTTTTCTTTTTGAGAAAACACAATCACTCCCCTGTGACACTGTTAATGTTTTTGTAAACATCCAGAACACATCGGTAATGACTGGTTAGCCAGCAAATCACTAAAATACAACAAAGGATGGCACTTTATTCCAAGGTAGCTAATTGGCAATTAGTAAAACAATTGCCGAATGCTGCAGTTCCTGTCTAAATGACAGCTTTTCCTACACGACCCAACACAGCAGCACACTGCAGAGCACACAGCGAGGTACACTTCCTCGTAAAATTACACTAAATTACCAGACATGCAAAATGGGCTCATTTACCTAAATAGTGTGACTGAATATATGTTCATCACGTTTTTTTTTTTTTAGAAGACGAACATAAATTGGCTCTTCTGGGTGCAAGCATATTCCAGACAGAACCAGAAGAAGAGAAGACATGTAATTAAAGCCAGCACATAATCATCAAAACAAGTGAGGCCTTTTGCAAAAACACAAAGCTGCAAAACAGTTAAAGCTGGTGAGTTAGATTTAGATCCTGCATTGTGTCAAACAGGGAACCTGCACGATTTATTACACTGAGGAATAAAACATGAATGGCCATGCTGTTTAGAGAAATAATCAACAATTGAGTTCTGTTATGCCGACCAACACGAAGCAGCATTACTGTTACCACCCTGAAGTTGACTGCTCTTATATCATAGCAATTTGTCAACATTCATTCATTCATTCATTATCTTAACCACTTATTCCTGTCCCCAGGGTCACGGGAGAGCCGGCACCTAGCCGGCGGCATAGGGTGCAAGGCAGGATCAACCCTCGATAGGGCACCAATCCATCGTTGGGCACGCAGACACACACACACACACACACACACTCATACACACTCATACACAAACTCACACACTAGGGGCAATTTTGAGACACCAATTAACCTAATAAGCATGTCTTTGGACTGTAGGAGGAAACCGGAGTACCCGGAGTAAACCCACGCAAACACAGGGAGGACATGCAGACTCCACACAGAAAGGACCCAGACCACTCCACCCAGGGATCGAACCCCGGACCTTCTTGCTGTGAGGCGACTGTGCTACCCACGGAGCCACAGTGTTGCCCGAATTTGCAAACAGTTTTATATATTTTTTATTAAATACCGACACTGAGCATTTTTATTGATTTATAGTTAGTGTTATGGAACACCTGTGAAACAAGATACATCCTGTTATCATTAATGTTATGGGAGCTATAAACAATCATTCTCTTATGGAAGTAATGTAACATCCTCTATCTGTAGATTTTCCCTTTCTGGATTCTTTTATATTTTTTCTGGTGTATTTTTATGGTTGAATCACAAACGGTGCAAAATGGGTCATATAGTACACTACATAGTGTGCACAATGGCATATTATACCCTGTGGTGTGCAGAAGTATCGAAGCCATTGGAGTTTGGACTCAGTCATTTTATGGTCATTTTAAAGAAAATAGTTCCAATACATGTACAGTGAATATTTTCATATTCCAAATATTCCTTCCATAAATTTTCCAGATCTATTTTGTTGCTTATCCAGTCAGAGAATTATCAGCATATACAGGGGTTAGACAATGAAACTGAAACACCTGGTTTTAGACCACAATAATTTATTAGTATGGTGTAGGGTCTCCTTTTGCGGCCAATACAGCATCAATTCGTCTTGGGAATGACATATACAAGTCCTGCACAGTGGTCAGAGGGA
>JAOVVH010000059.1:20773452-20785235 GCA_028566435.1 Scorpiodoras heckelii | reverse complement strand
GAGGCCCTACACCATACTAATAAATTATTGTGGTCTAAAACCAGGTGTTTCAGTTTCATTGTCCAACCCCTGTACGTTCTGCTCCTCCGCAGCGTAAATCGAATGTATGGCGGAACCGTGGCTTTTATAATTGGTGGTAAAAGGGAGTTGGACATCTTTTATTAAGTTCAAATCTTGCAGGTTTTCAGACTGATATTTTTCACAGGATCATATGAATTTTGATACATAAATTAATAATGAATTTTGAATTACGATTAACATTGTAGTTTTTTTGAATAGCATGTTAAACATCAGGGCTTGAAAATCAGAAAGTGGATGTGTTTTCCCGGTCAGTGTAGATGTCTGACAGCTGATTTATTCCTCACTTTCTTTTCTAGTGAAAGACATGATCAAGTACCCGTACGAGACCCAGTCGGACAGCTTCTACTTTGTGGACAACAAGCTGGTGATGCACAATAAAGCAGATTACTCCTACAGCGGCGGCCCATAGGAGCTTTATCAGAAACATGGACTGAAGCACTAAGGCTCCCAATCCAGTCTTGGAATATTTGTTTGGCAAAAAAACTCCCCAACCTCAGGGTTTGTATGGAAGGATGGATGAATGTGTGTGCATGGGTGTGTGCCAGAGAGTTAGAAAAGATAGTTCTACACTGAAAAGGGGGTCCTATTCAGCCTTCTTATTGTGTTATTCCTAGAATAGTTTCTTTAAGTATTGAATATAACAGAGGGTATCTGTATATATGTGAGTGTATAGTTGTGTATACATTCATGTGCATTAATAGATTGCATGATGTGTTTTTTTTTTTGCTTGTCTGTTTGTGCTCTGGTGTGTTTTGTATAATACTTAAAATCTTTATCCACCCTTGTATCCAGTCTTTACTTCAGAATATAGTAGGCATGCACTGATACCATTCTTTTATTTTTCCAGAGTTTGAGTATGATTTTTTTTGGTACTCATCAATAATGATTCAGAAAAGAGTAGCCTACTTGGTAATGTGCCATTTAGCTCTGTTTGTTTCTCCGATCTAGAGAGGTGCGGTTTGTTTCACTTGAGAAAATAAGCTTCTGTAGGCTCCAGCTGTAAATAAAATGTCTTTCCTCGTCTTCGTTTCATCTGAATCCCTCGTCACTGACAGTGACTGATCTTCAAGAACAAT
The DNA here is from genome assembly GCA_028566435.1 of Scorpiodoras heckelii. Classification (NCBI taxonomy): domain Eukaryota; kingdom Metazoa; phylum Chordata; class Actinopteri; order Siluriformes; family Doradidae; genus Scorpiodoras; species Scorpiodoras heckelii. Next base: position 20,784,078 of record JAOVVH010000059.1, on the reverse strand, counting down.
AAACTGGGTAAGAACTGTTCTTTTCACTCACCTATCATCATCTGTGGACAGCGTTTGTCTGTGCAAATAAATGAGCTCGGTACTGAAACAATAATTGGTATCAATACATTTCTAGAATATAGTTTCATACTGTGTAGTCATACTGTGTATTTTTGGGCATTTTGTGGTTATTACCACCATATGAACCAAAATAGGGAAAGAGGCTATGTGTGTGGGTGTGTGTTTGTCTGAGAGGTGTGTGAGCATGAGCTCTTTGTGCAGTTACTGACAGAGGTGAGTGTTTAACCCCCTGCCTCAGAAATCTGTGGGGTTTTTCTTAAAATATGGTTCATTATTTCATTGATTATTTATGCTCTTTTGTCTGAAATATATTTTCATAGCCACGTAAAGAAAATTCAAAGAGCGCTTTATATCATGTGTTTGGTAGTTTATAATTTATAGTGAGTGTGTTTATTAATGTTATCATTGTTGACTGTATATTCTTGAAATAAATATTTCTTATACACTCCACACCACTAAGAAATGATTGTTTACCAAGGAAATCAAGGAAGGTCAAGGAACACGGACTGAGCCGTGATTTACATATTGCCCTTAATATAAAATAGACAATAGACAATAATTTCCTATTAAGAACACTGAACCATTTGCTGAAGTTTCCCTAAAGGCATCTATTCTCATAAAATATACGAAAGCCCACAGATCATTCTGCTGTTGTTGACATACACACTGTTGGTACATGCTGTTCCCCCTGCAAGAGATTTGGCAGTGTTGCCATATTAGAGGAGCTCTTTATTGCCACCCAGTGCAATAAACTGGTACTGGAATAAAACTCCAAATCCAGGAGCTAAAATTTTACCTGGATTAATATCAACACTGCTGCAAAATCAGCGTGAATTTAAGGATAACAATCCACCACGTAACATTGGAGTTATTTGGAATATATAATAAGGAGTAACTTAAATGTGAGACAGAGATGTAAAAGGAGGTTTTGATAAATGGTGTATATGAGGGTTAAACGTTGGGCAGAAATTTCTTCTGTCAGACAAACCGTGAAAACCGTCACAGCCAGCTAAGATGGTGCAAAATGTTGCCTCTTGATAACTTAATATCTTTTGTTAGCTACAACTAATGATAAATTAAACAGCATCTTCAGTGACATCCTGAAAAAGCTTTATTTCACACAGCATTTAGATAATGCTTTGCCATATTTAACTGGTAATCTAAATGGTTATATGCTAAACATTTTTTTTTAATCATAAAACTAAAGTCAAGCTTCTCAGTCCAAACTTTTATCAGCACACAATTTCACTGATTATGAAGTATAGTTTAGTGAACAGGCTTTTGAAATGAAACAGCGCTTCAAAGCAGCGCAATCGCAGTGTTTGTCATGGTGGAATGGAGACCTGACATGCTATCTGTGCTGCTGAAGTCACTTGAACACAGTCCATTGATGTAGAGGTCAGAAACACTCGCCTGCAGCGCTGCTTCTGATCCAGCCATGTTCACCTCCCCACTACCTGAGCCACAGCCCTTCCCATAATCCCCAACATGATCAGGGCTCAGCTGGTCAGATGTGGTGGACATGTCCATGAGCATCAGCGGCTCTGAAGCCAAACTGTCATTCTTGAGCTCGTCCCAGAGACAGCCTGCAGAGAGGGATATGACGTGTCAGAGTGTATATTCACAAACTTAGTAGAGTGAAGATAAGATTTTTTTTTCAAAATGTATAATTCCCCAGCTTCTAGGTGGTTCTCACTTATTGCCTGACAGCTATCTAGTACTATTCTTAAGGGTTCATAGCTTCCTTTGAAGCCTTTTAGGGTTCTCCATTGAATTCGTCAGACCGAGTTTATGTGGCTCTACAGATATTAGGCTGGTTCATGACTGTTAACATAGTGGACTATCCAAATAAATATTACCAAACACCACAGCATATTTTAGTGGCCCACTGCATTTGGAAACAATGTTGTTGTTGTTTTTTTCATATTTATTCATCTTCATTTCACTTTATCTTGGGCAAGGTAGATCCACATTGGAGGAAATATAAGTAACACATAGGGACATAGGGAGAATGCAGACCTCTGTATAGACAGTAAGTGGAGGTCAGAATTACACGTCAGACCATGGAACAGCAGCATTATACTACCTTAATAACCTTTTTGTAATATCATTAATAACACCATTATCACTGATTTTCATATCGTAATATACTGCCAAGGGTGGTATGTTGGTGCAGTGGGTAGCTCTGTTGCCTCACAGCAAGCAGGGCCTGGGTTTGATTCCCTGGCCAGGGTCCTTTCTGTGAGGAATTTGCATGTTCTCCCCTTTGTCTGCATGGGTTTCCTCCAGGAGCTCTGTTTTCCTACAAACCAAATACAATGCATTTGGAAAGTCTTCTGGGTCTGAAGATTTCCGAATGCATTATACATAAAGTCAGGTGAATTGGAGATACTAAATAGCCCCTAAGTGTGTGAAATGTGTCTGTCTGCCCTGTGTGCCCTTTGTCCTCCAGCACCCCCACAACAGAGACATGAATGAATATACTGCCATCCCCTTTTAAAAACAATCAAATGAATGGCTTGTATAGTAAGAGTGCTTATACAAGCCAAAACTTACTATACAAGCCAGCAATGGTCTATTTGTATGTCTGACTTCATACCATGGAGTTGCAGATCCGTTAGGCTTGGATTGAGCATGTCTATGTCATTACTCGGCTCCCCATCCATAAGGAGCTCCTGCATGCTTCCCGAAGCACTGTGGCTGGCCTGTAGAACAGTGCTGTAGTTCGGCGGTGTGTGTGCAGGTATGGGTGAGTCCAGGTTGCCAGTCCTATGTGGCAACTGTGTGCTGGGCTGCTGTGGGATGGAGGGGTAGAATGAGAAGCCTGTGGGACTAGAGGGCAGATATGGGAGTGACTGGGAGACAGTTTGTGATGGTAAGCTGTAATAACTGTAGTATGGTCTTCTTTGGTGAGTAGTGGGAGTGTATGGGGGAGGCAGGCTGACTCTGGGGAACTGAGAGTGTGTGTGGTTGTTGAGTTGAGCAGAGAGGGATCTGGGCTTCTCTGGTCTATCACCCAGAAGATGATCCAGTAACTCTGCAAGAATGAGACACTAAATAGTTTGGAATATGCATACAATATACATAACTTTATTCCCCACTAATTACAATCAAACAAACATGACTTGTAAGAAAGTGCACGTAATTTAGGAACTAAGGAATTTAATACATCAAAACATACGTGGCATTTAATTTGTGAGACCATATAAAATGCATATACATAAAAAAACACTGGATTCAATATGAAATAAATGTAGGAATGGCAGTAACAGTTGATAACTTGTATGACAAAAATTTAAGACAACGCATAGTTTATACGCTTGCTGTGTGTTAAAAGAAACACATGTACCCTTGCTTATCCATGCAATTATTCAGTCAGCCAATCATGTGTCAGAAGTGCAATGCCTTAATGCATGCCATTAGCTTCAGAATGGGGGAGGGGGGTCAAAATCAGTGAGGAGCAATTATGCAGGTAGAAACATCTTGTTGATGAAAGAGGTCAGAGGAGAATATCCAGACTCGTTCATGCTGACAGGAATACTATGGTAACTCAAATAAACACTCTTTATAAACATGATGAGCAGAAAAGAATCTCAGAATGCACAACACATTGAACCTTTAGGCAGATGGGATACAAGAGCAGAAGAACACATTGGGTTCCACTCCTATAAGCTAAGAACAAGAATCTGAAGCAACACTGAGTACATATTCACCATAACTGAACAATGTGAAGTAGTTGTTGACGGTATGTTATGATATTCGCTATGTTTTTCTACATGTCAAACATACCTGTATTCTCTTTCAAATTAACAAAGTAACCATGTTATTATGACCAGCACAGCAGCACTGGTGACCATAGAGTTTTTGTCAAACTACTTCTTCTTCTTCTTCTTCTTCTTCCTCTTCCTCTTCCTCTGTTTGTTTTTTCATTCATTTGTGGAGTAGTGCCACCTAGTAAATAATGTTCAAAGCAAAAATCTAGTACTTTGCTAGCCAATATCTTGTGATGTAAAGGCTCAGATGTCCCAAAACGCCCCCATATCAACATCATCTTCAGACGCCGTCCAAGTTTCAAGCAATTTCATCCTGAAACTGACACATTTCACTCACTGACACTTTTCCCTCACTGACACATGTCACATCTCAAGAACTGCCCAAGCAACGATTTAGAAATTTGGTATGCTTATTACACTTTCTCCTTTGCTCAATCTGTGCAGTACATCTAGTTAAAAAAAGACCTTGGTTGTGCACCTGGCAAGCTGTGCTCACCTGGTCTGGCCATGCTCCTCCGCACAGTCACAGGATCCTTCCTCCTCCACTTATGCAGTTCCTCTTGCATCTTCTCCACTTTGGCTGGGTTGAGAGCCCATAGGCAGCCCTTCCGTGATGAGTTCCCCTTCTTGTTCTCAACTTTCTCAAAGCACTTGTTCAAGGAGAGGTTGTGACGGATGGAGTTCTTCCAGCCATCTGGTGCTGTCTGATGAAGCAGAAATGAAATCTGAGACTGAGAAGAATATTGCCTCTCTACATGCAGGACATGCTGTCATGCAAAGGTACAACGTCTTTAAATGGCTCAAGTCATTGAGAAGTGATATCTGATTGCAAACTTTACAAAGATGTCTAATTCTGAGTAAACGGCAGATCTGGAGAAGTCAAGGTTAGTCATGGTTTGACATATTGGTCCAGAAGTAACTGACATTTTCATCAGGATTCCACAAAGAATTTTCCCTTTTCTTTATGGTTTCCGGGCAAATTTAATTTGACAACCAAAAGAAATCCTGAGATAATACATAAGGAATTTAATCTCTGCATCTATTTAACTTATGCCTGAAGACCATTTGTGATTGATGCTTGGCAGCTCTTAAGAGAAATACTGAAATTTGCCATCATTACCCTTGTCAACTGTTCAGTTTATAAGTAAAGATGCACAGAACATAAATATATCTAATATAATACTGTACCATGAATAAGACTATTTAATGAGGTTTAGGTACTGACATCACAGAATAAAATGTGCCATACACACAGAAGAGTAATATTATTTTGTCATTTACGTAACATGTGAATAAAAACATACACTCACTGTTCACTTTAATAGGAACACCTGTACACCTGCTCATTCATGCAGTTATCTAATCAGCAAATCATGTGGCAGCAGCACAATGCATAAAATCATGCAGCTACAGGTCAAGAGCTTCAGTTAATCTTCACGTCAAACATCAGAATGGGGAAAGAGTGTGTTCATCGTGACATTAACCGTGAAATGGTTGTTGGTGCCAGATGGGCTGGTTTGAGATTTTCAGAAACTGATGATTTTCACAGGCAACAGTTTCTAGACTTTACACAATAGTGTGAAAAACCAAAAAACATTACGTGAGCAATATTTCTTTAGGTGGATAAGAGAGGTCAGAGGAAAATGGCCAGCTAGCAGGAAGGAAATAATAACTCAAATAATCACTCTTTACAACCATGGTGTGGTGAAATGCATCTCAGCATGTAAAAACAACATTGAACTTGAGGTGGATGGGTTACAACAGCAGAAGAACACATTGTGTTTCACTCCTTTCAGCCAAGTACAGGAATCTGAGGCTATCATGTGCACAGGCTCATCAGAAGTGGTTCTTCAACTTTCGACAGTCTTCAACTGCCCTGTAAGCCTGTGACCATGATAGCCTCAGATTCTTATTCTTGGCTGACAAGTGTAGAACCCAATGTGGTCTACTGCTTTTGTAGCCCATCTACCTCAAAGTTTGAAGTTTTGTGCATTCTGAGATGCTTTTCTGCTCACCTTGCTTGTAAATAGTGCTTATTTGAGTTACAAGTTGTAACTCAACTCTTAACTCTTGTCAGCTCAGACCAGTCTGTTTATTCTCTTCTGATCTCTCCCATCAACAAGGTGTTTCAGCCTGCAAACCCTCAACAAACAGAATATTTTTCTTCCCTACACCATTCATTGTAAACTCTAGAGACCTGTGTGTGTGAAAATCTTAGGAGATCAACTGAAATACTCAAACCAGCCCATCTGGTACCAACAACCATGCCACAGTTAAAGTCACTGGGATGACATTTTTCCCCATTCTGATGTTTGATGTGAACATTAACTGAAGCTTTTGCCCTGTGTCTGTATGACATTATGCATTATGATTCGCTGGCTAGATGATTACATAAATGAGCTGGTGTACAGGTGTTGCTATTAAAGTGGACAGTGAGTGTATTCTATCACATTGTCTTGAATGCTATTTCATCATTCTGCCTCAAGCTTGAGACAATATGTGCAATGTGTTTTAGCCTCAGCTCCTCTTTACAGTATACTGTAGTACTGTTATGTCTGTAGGGCAGCTCAAGATCTAAACTCATGTTTACCTTCATGGCAACCAACACAGAGCTGTGCTAATCCCTGTCTGAGGCCAAACCAAGTCAACAGGTCAAGGCATAGAAATCAAGCTATAACGGGCATAGCCCAAGGCAGCTCCAGTACAGAACTGCATTTGTGTTCTTGATTCTCTATCACGGATCATGACTGGGACTTTGCCAGGATAATGTCCCTAGGGGCAGTGGAAAGATGTGCCATGCAGGAATACCTAGTGTGTCATTTTCATAAAGAAATATGCCTTTGTAAATGAAGATTAATACAAATGTATGTCAGTTCCCTAGCAAAACTCTAAGAAATAAATGTAAGTATGAGATCATTCTGTCACATGATCATGGGACAGAGCAGCATTGCAGGGGTTAAGAAATAAGGCTTGTGAGAGTACCTTGAAGTATGGGAAGTGCTCTGTCATGAAACTGTAGATCTCACTCACAGGCAGGCTGCCAGTCCTGCTGTTCCTCAGAGCCATGAATATAAGAATGCTACAAAAACATTTAGAGTACTAGTTTATCAATTATTACATTTAACATTCTTTCTGTGTTTAGATAGCATGTGGAATTAAGATTTTATGACCAACAAAAAAAGTACATCAGGAGTCTAATTCAGTCTAATAACTCCATTACTGCCAGGCTGAACATGGTCAGCATGCAGTACTCATACTGTTATATAAAGCACACAAGTCCATGTATTCACATTCAGTATTACTTATTATTACTTAGAGTCAATACTAACATTTTACATTAACATTCCCTTAACTGGCATTAGCACATTATTTTCTAATTATTATATAAATCATGTATCAGTATTAATAACAGCATAAGTAACATTAATGAAGAAAATAACATGTATATTAATAAATAATAATAACCTAAGTAAACTATATTAAGTCTACAGTAAATCAATAACTTAAATTAATAAAATACCTTAAATTAATTAAAGTTAAAAGTAATAAAAGTTTAGTCCAATTCCAAAACTCATTTTTAGTTGTTAAGTTTATTTAGTGCATGTTTATGCATCGTCCAAGCATAACCTTATTTTGTAGTTTGTTGACGTAAATCAGGGTGTATTCATATGAATTTTCTAGTTTGACAGTTAAGGGATCCTCAGTGTAAAGCATTACAGAGTGTATAATAATGAAAAAATTATGGATTATCTCAATTTTTTTACATAAAACATTTTCTGGATAGGCTATGAAAAAATATATTTTATGAATCTTATTTTATTCTTATTATTTTTATTTTGTTATTATTTTATATGTTATTCAAAATTAAATCTAACACATTTTTAAAGACAAAATAACATGACTGCTACATTTGTATGTTAATATCTGGCTAATTTAAAGATTCAATCTGTAATTGTAGAGCCCTCCTACAAGTAGAGTTGCAATTGCAATGAAAATTTTGACAAACTTTCCTCTGTGGTGAAATGTTTGATTCCCAATGCTGTAATTTATGCCTCCTTGACTTGACTATATTATATGTAATTGTAGTGGTAAACAAGTTAAAATACTTTCTTATAATGCAAAAACATGATTTATATGTGCATGGATGTACAAATACATACAAATAAGCAATTCATTGCCAAAACTGTAAACTTGACAAAAAATAAAGCTACACTTATATGTTTCAGACAGATAGAAGGGATTCCTAGGAGTGCCTCTGAAAATAAACTGAGCTAAATAGATGATATTGTTCCTTGGAGTGTCTGCACTATATGAGAATATTAAGCTCAGGTGTCATGAACTGAGTACATAGTTCATCACACACCTGCATGCCTCAGGGAGTGATTTGTAGAGGGCAGGTGTGTTACTTCAGCGCAGGATGAAGGAGGCTTGTGTGCTTACCTATAGGAGTAGATGGGTTTGGGGTACTGCGGCTGGACCGAACCATCTCGACTGGTTTGCGGAGAGAGGTTTTGGTAAGAATAGCGAGAGCTGACGTCTAGTCCTCCTGATGAATAATCACCTAGAAACTGGAAAAACACATTGAAATGAATGCCATGCAATAAATGCCACGTAGTGATACTTTTATAAATTGGGTGTGGAACAAGTATAACAAAAGAAGCATTCAGAGCTTGTAATACATTGTAATTCAATTAATTATTTGACTCATGGATGAATCTCAAAACTGTTTGCCCAGCTTTTCTACAAAACCGCACATTCTTTCCCTTAGATACTGTACACATGTTGAGCTGTCTTGTACTAGTTTTTTTGTATTCTGTCATTAAGAATATGTAGGAGAACATCCTGCCAATGTTTTGATTGCAAGTATGAAACACTTCCAGACTATCCCTCTGTTATCACACAAGGCATTTCTTGTTAACACATGTTAAGAGTTGTGAGATTGATATTGACTTTCCAGGGTAAATAAGAACGCACAGGGAAAACAGAAGTAGGAACTGGATAAATGCCTTCATTGTACTCCGTAGTGCAGGACAACATAGCACCACCTATCACTGCACATAAATGCATGTACCTATACAAACCTATGCATATGGAGACACACATAGGCACTCGGTTTACCTGTTGGTGCAGGGGACTGTGGGTGCTGTATGCACTGTGGGTAGATGAGGAGTAACTAGGTGGATCCTCAGGCCTGTTCTGCATCTGATCAGTGCTCTTTTCAGCTCCCTGCCACGTAAACAGCCAGTTTTGATCATGTGATCATTCGGCACATATATACAAAGTAAGTTCATTAATGTTAATATTGCCCTATAGCAGAGTTATCTGCAATCATATCTGCCTGTCTAACATTCCTGTACTCAAAGAAGTTTAGCCCCTGGCAATGCAACTGCACTGGCAAGATTAGATTTCTCAAAGATCTGACAGGCTTGTGCTCTTTCTACATACACCTCCTCAAAGACTGCTACATTAATCTCATTTTTAAGCCTGACCTTTGCCTGCTTTCAGGGTCATCATCATTTGATTTAGAGTGTTACAAGGTGTGCTGTGGTGACCCGAATCAGAATGACAGTGGGTTATTTCTAAAATGCAAATGATCAAATCAGCCTTGTTATTCTCATGTCAAAAAATGAAATGGTCCTTCTCCAATGAAGGATTTTATCATTTCTGGATGTTGGAGACAAGCTAGTAGTTCGTACATTAGTATTATATGAGGTTAATAAGGTTATAAATGTAAAGAAGCACTTTGATATCTGGGACATCAGAGTTTTTGACATTTCAGCTAGCATTAGAAAGTGGATTTTTTAATCTGTTTTGATCTTATTAAGCAATCATTAATAGTTAAGCACCAATAAATTGTATAACTCAATAATTTTTTTCCCCAACCTATTCTGAAATCTAAAATTTTTCACAGTTAATGCTCTCTTATGTCATCATATAAGTAGATAACTGGTTTGCAGGTAACACCTTGATCATTTATGAGTTTGGAGAGAGATATTTTACACTAAAATAACACCACATCAGAATGAAATATTCTTCAATATATGTAACTAATTTTTGACTAAACTGCCATGCATTCTACATTCAACTGTATAATACTGAAGTTGGAGATTTTCTTGACAAACCCCAAAGCCATCTAGCCACCATTTGTACATCAATGAAAATAAACTATTTTGGCACAGGCACATCCTGCCTCTATTTGCTATTTAAACTAAATAAGGATCACACTCAAAAATATTAATCTTGAAACATCAACACAAACTCACTCTATCTAATCTCTTACCATAAATACAGAAGACTGAATAGTGGTGCTGAGTGAAGTCCAGCCATTCTGCTCTTGTAGGTCTGCAATGTCAGTGTTAGCTGGAGTGAGAGATCTGGGTAGTTTACTCTCCCTGAGGCAGCAGTACAGAGAAGATCCAGTGACTTCTCCATCACTGTACTGCCTCCCATAAGGGTGAAATCGCTTGTCCTTGCTTGATTCGGACTCCAGGTCCACACAGCTCCCATCCACACTGTGCCTTCTGAAGTGCTCTGCAGCTCTACTCTTCAGCCTGTAGAGGACGCTGTCTCCCTGAGTGCTGGTGACAGAGCCATCTGTGCTACTGGATTTCAGACACTGGACATGGCAGAGCAAAATGAAAGTGTCATCCGTAACATGTCACTGATGGAATACATTGTGAGGCTGCGATTCCATTTCAATCATCAGCAAACACTTCAATGTACAGGGGTTGGACAATGAAACTGAAACACCTGTCATTTTAGTGTGGGAGGTTTCATGGCTAAATTGGACCAG
>JAOVVH010000059.1:20762022-20773442 GCA_028566435.1 Scorpiodoras heckelii | reverse complement strand
AATAAAAGGTTTTTTTTCCACTTTCAAATTAGACAGAAATAAAAGTTCATATGAATCCCCGAGAGGGCATCACCTGCTGTCCTAGTTTTACGCTAAATGGTGGCATAAAAATGCAAAGATATGTATGGCCCTTTTATCTGATAATGATTACATTAAAGCATTGGATGTGATATATGAGCTGTCACATATTAATATAAATTAAATAAATCTGACAAGTTTAAATTCAGGCACTGTGCCTCCAGGGCACCTTGTCCTTAGATAGTGCCTTGTGTTGAGGTTCATGGCCTCTTCATGCTACAGAGTCATAAAGCATGTGTGTACTCATGCATGTAGCTGCCTGGCAGCAGTAACCTCTTATCAGACACAGAGCATCTCAGTCAAATTAACTGACTATGTAATCATATCAGCTTTATTTACAAACCCAATTTCCAAAAAAGTTGGGACACATTTAAATTTACATTTTCATTTATGGCATTTAGCAGACCCTCTTATCCAGAAGCAAAAGTGCTCAGTCATTAACCTGGAATATCCAAAGCTTGTGCTTGTAGACCAAAATTCAACATAATTTGAGCTAGGAATGAGCCATAGAAAACCTAATACAAACAATTACAATCAAAACAAGGCCTATAACCTGAAAGTACTCCTAACCTAACTTTCTAAAAAAAATGCAATAAAAACTGAAATCTGTAATTTGTTAATTCACTTGAACCTTTATTTAAGAGACAAAAGGACAAAGAGTGATTTTCATTGATTACCTTAATTCTATTTGTTCTATGTGTATAGAAATTGATTCCTGTAACACACTCAAAAAAAAAAAGTTGGGACAGAGGCATGTTTACCACTGGGTCACATCACCTTTCCTTTTAATTATACTTTGTAATCATTTGGGAATTGAACATACTAATTGTTGCAGTTTTGCAATTTTTGCCCATTCTTGCTGTATACAAGAATTGTGCTGCTCAGCAATCTGTGGTCACTGTTGTCTGATTCTCCTCTTCATACTTATTCAATAGGAGACAGATCTGGACTGCAGGCGGCCAGTCAAGCACATACACTCCATGTCTACAAAGCCACACTGTTGTAACTTTGTGTAGAATGAGGCCTGGCATTGTCGTGGGAAAAGACATCATCATGACAGCAGAATATGTATCTCCAAAATACTAGTATAGGCCTCCACATCAATGGTACCTTAACATATATGCAGATCACCCATGCCATGTGCACTGATGCACCCCACCCTCACAGATGCTGTTTTTTGTTGGTAAAAGTCTGGATGGTCTTTTTCATCTTTGACGTATTAAATCCGATGTTTGACCACAGAACAGGTTCTTTCAGTCCATCTCAGATGACATTGGGCCCAGAGAACTCATCAGTGTTTCTGTGCAAAATTAATATATGGCTTCCTCTTTGCATAATACAGTTTCAGGTTGCATTTCTTGATGCAGTGGTGGACTGTGTTAAGTGACAATGATTTTCCAAAGTACTCCCGAACCCGTGTGGCTACGTCCATCATGGTAGCATGATGGTTTCTCAAACAATACCACCTGAGGGCTCGATGGTCACACACATTCAGCAGTGGTTTGTGCCCTTGGCCTTTACGCACCAAGATTTCCCCTGACCCCCTGGATCTTTTCATGATATTATGACTTGTAGATGGTGAAAGACCTCAATTCTTTGCAGTCTTGTGCTGAAAAACATTGTATTTGATCTGACTGACAATTCTACAAATGAAGTTTGGCACAAAGTGGTGAACCACGACCCGTCCTTGCTTGCAAAGACTAAACCTTTGGTGGATGCTCCTTTTATACTCTATCTTGAGTACAATTTCTAAATTAACAAATATTTAACAAACAGAATTAAGTCCACCGTTGAAAACACTGATAATCTTTTCTTTGTCATTTTATATGTTAAATAAAGGTTCAAGTGAATTTTTAGAAAGTGCATTTTTAGAAAGTAGAAAGTGCCCCAACTTTTCTGCAAATGGTGTTTGTATGTATGTATGTGTGTATGTGTGTATGTATTTTACTAGGTTAAGAGGAAGTCAGACCTGTGACAGTGGCATTTGCAGACTGGGTGACTCCAGCAGTGCAGCCTGAATGCTTTTGGGTGGGCTGCTGCTGACTGCAGGTGAGAAAGATCCTGGATTTGAAGACATCTGGGTCACACTTTACTTGGATATTCCGCCTACAGAGGGTTTACAGCATATTTGTAAAGTTTCAACAGCTTATCAGTTGTTAATCTACCGATTTATTCTCAGAATAAGCTATGTGAACTTGAACTACTCACTCAATGTATGGTTTACAAATGTTCAACAATGTATATACAATTATCTTTGTTCTACATGCGTAGTCCAACCACAGAAGCTTTATAGAGTATTTGTAACATTTCAACAGCTTATTAGTTGAGATTCAACAATGCAACTATTTCACTTTGTCTGTAAATGTTTACCAGATAGGGTATATGTCATGAACATACTTTAATATTCTCGGTATATTCAGGAATCATGACATATACATCTACAAAGCTACACATACTGTGTAAGCCCACTGTTAACAGTGTTACCAACATCTGTCCACAATGAGATCAATCCTAAAAAGAATGAATAATCCTAGAAATGTTTATTACTGCATTAGCACAACCAATTCAGAATTCACAGAATGTAGTTGTGTTCTATGCAGTAGAACTAACAGGATGCCAAAGTTACTCATAGTATACTAAATGGTTGGATAAAGAGGAAACGTACATTTAAACTGATATATCATTGATTTTTTTAAACATTCATCCCACTGGGCACCTCTGTGTGCTTCGTACTCAGCCAAAGAGGGTTAATGGGCCATATAATCTGGCTCAATTCACTCTGTAGGGTAAGATTAGTGCTCTTGAACAAAGTCACTCAACACCACTTTGTCAGTCAGTGTACTAGCTATTGATGGAGACAGATGATGAATGGAGAGTAAGTAGTTTGGTTCTAATCTAAGAGAAAGACTTGGTTTGTCTTTTTACATCTTTGCATTGACTGTAAAAAGGTAAGAAAAAAAAAAAACAGACTGCTTTTCTGTGTTTTCTCATCCAGAGTTATCCATAGGCATGTAGGCTTCTAAGTAATGATAGTTAATTTAGCAAGCTACTGGACCTTGTTCCTGATTTGCATAATGGACCAGTTTCATTCTTGTTTGCATTGTTATATCATACGAGAAAAATGGACACCACATTTTTTTGACACCATCAACCCTGTCCTCTGAGTGCTTTCCTAAATATCCCCTTTTAAGAGAACTGATATATGCAGATTTTTTTTCAAGATATGAGTAAATAAAGTTGTTTAAAATGTTCTTGCAAGAATAGGAAAATGTTTGAAGCAGACCAATATTAATGCTTCCAGATTTGTAATTATTGTGCACTATTATTGATCTCTACAAATAAGTAAATCTGATGGACTAGATCCTATATAATAACTCTCTCCAGAACACCATTCCATGTGAACACCACCCATGTGTACATGATGCCAAAAATACACTATTTGGGAAAACTTATTGGTTAAAATAAATGTCTTTGTTTTTCAAACTGCCATAGTCAAATGTTTGAAAATGAAAAAAAATACTGAACCTTGTAAACTGGTCCTTTTTTGCCATAACATTTCCCAGCCATTCTGATATCCAATCAATAAAACAGATCTGCATGTAGACTTCCAATGCTCACCTAAATGAGTTGACTTAAAGAGCTGATTCATTTGCGAATGATACAGTAGTAGCTCCCAGTAGTACCTCATCAGGGAAAATACAAAAGAATTGTTTTTATTGATTTTACAGTTTGTCTCCCTCCTCGGTTCTGAAATGATTATAATAGCAGGGATTTATATCTAGATACGCACTCTTTAACAGCTAACCTTGAAGTAGAAGAACAATAATTACATTAGCAGCCAGCAGCCAGTTTCAATCCCACTCCCATCCACTCCTATATACACTCTGGACCAATCCTGCTCAGTCTCACAGGAAAAAAACTCAATCCAACAATTGTTATTTTTGTTGGACCTGCCCAAAATATTTTGTAATGAACATAGCTGGTTATTCATTAATTAACTGGGGGGGTACTACTCCCAGTACTCACTTGGCAGAAGGCAGGAAACACCCTGGACAGGTCACCAGTCCATCACAGTACCAAAGTTATTATGGAGAGGTGTGAATTGTTTGCCCAGCAGCTAAATGGAGAGCCACAATACTCCAGACACAGAAACCCAACAGTGTCATGACTAATCATATAACAGACTTGCGATGATAAAATAATTCATTAGTTTATTCTGATTGTACAAATGCCAGTGTACTATGTGAAAAGGTTAAATCAATTTTGTACACATTGTCTGCAGGTGCTCTCATAAATACTTTTGAGTTTGCTTGTATCATCTAGTGTTATTAACATTACCACTGAAGGCTGTAGTTGAGTTATTTAAGTGAGCTATTACAGCTTAGTCTCTACTTTTAGTCTGGTACCATCAGCATAAAAACAGTTCAAACACACATTGCTTCAATCAAAGTAATAAAACTAGATTAAGTACTGCCCTGCATTTTGCACAGATAGTGTTATTTCATCATTAGTCTAGTGTTCATATAAAACGTTATGAAAAAAACTACCAGCATGCATCATGATACAAATATAAAATAAAGTAATTAATCTTGAAAATGGCTTTTGCCTTCACAGAGTATAGAACAGCATATCATGACTGATGTTAAAAGTTTTAATATTAATAACACATTATTGATTGGCACAAAGAAGGTGGTGATTTATTTTGTTGGTTAGTGTAAAATAGTGTAGAAACAATCATTTTAAAAAATATGTGGGATGATCGTACTGCTTTTCTCTTATTTTTATCTAGTAACTTGTGTCATTTAAGCATATAACTATCAAATGCTTTTCAGCCTTTACTCAAATATTTTTCTTGTGGGTTTTTTTTTTACTTTGACATGACATTTGGCATTTAGTTTTTCTGCTGGAGGCGTTCTGAATGTTCAAGCTTGGTGCATTTTATAATCCAGTCTCAGAAAAAATGGTCACATGCAACTTATTTGCAATATCTTCTATACAATGAATATAAACTTCCCGTCACAAATACACAAGATGTGTCAAATAAGTTGTGTGTGAATATTTTGTTTTTATGACACTGTGTTAATACACACTACATGGCCAAAAGTATGTGGACACCTACCCATCACACCCTTATTTGCTTTATTGGACATTAGTCCACATTTGCTGTTATAATAAATTCCACTCTTCTGAGTCTTTCAACTAGATTTTGGAGCGTGGCTGTGGGGATTTGTGTTCATTCAGCCACAAGAACATTAGTGAGGTCAGGCACTTATTCTGGATGAGTATGCCTGGTGTGCAGTCACCGTTCCAGTTCATCCCAAAGGTATTCGGTGGGGTTGAGGTCAGGGATCTATGCAGGACACTCGAGTTCTTCCACATCAACCCTAGCAAACCAAATCTTCATGGATCTCTATTTGTGAACAACAGCATAGTTATGCTGGAGCCCTTAGGTCCAGTGGAGGGAAATCGTAATGTTTCAGCATACGAGGACATTCTGTACAATTGTGTACTTCCAACTTTGTGGCAGCAGTTTGAGTAAGATCTACATATGAGTATGATAGTCGGATGTCCACATACTTTTGGGCATAGAGTGTAAATGACTCACCATTTGAGTCATGGCTAGTGAAGATGCAGAAACACTGTAGACTGTACCTGATTTGCACAATGCTTTATTTTAACCTAATGGCCCTTTAATTATTAAGCATTTTAAATTAAATTTTTTTTTTTCCTATATTTTTTGCAAAATGAATAATGCAGTACTAGAATATGTCTTTGGGTACTAAAAGAGATTAAACCAATAAAAGTGCACCCAAACAAGCCATTCAAACATGTACGATTAAATCTATAACATCCAAAACATCCCAAACATTCTTACAGCTTGACTAGGGATAAACATTTCTTGAATCTTGAGTGATAGACCATACCAAGGCATAATAATAATTAAAGAAAAAAATTACCAATAGGACTTGTCCCTTTGGGTGTAATTATGCTGCAGTTCTTGTGCATAATTTATTACAGTGTATTGTGTTGGACTAAGGAGAAAGTTGGCTGTGTCATTTGCTTTATACTTTTGTTTGCTAATAACACGCCGTCTCTTCTGTCCTTACTGTTAGAGAAGTTATATTTAATTTTTTAAAAAAGGGTTATTTCATTTTCAAGCTTATGCTGAGAAAAGCATAAGTGTGTGTTTTAAATTTGACTGCAGGCTGAGGTCTGACTGTTTAGTCTTAGCTTACCAATGACAGAAAAATGCAAGTTGCAAGTGTATGGTGATATTTCATAAACTTTAATTAAAGAAAGGTTGAAAAAAAATCTACTATGTTTGTGTAACAGGTTAGCGATATGATTTCAGTTGCTTAATATTAGTTAGACCAGGGGTTCTCATGCCTTCTCAAATATACTAAACCCCCTGAAAGATAATAACCCAAGTATTCAAAAATTAGGCTAATTATTTAATATGTATACAATCATCTAATAATATTTTTGGCTATTTATTTATAGGCATAGAGCTTTTTCTTTCTGAGTTTTCACCAGCAGAACAGCTCATATCCAATGTGACATTGTTTAATTAAACCCATTTAGTTCAAGTGACCAAACAGGCTAACACAGACCCCCTGCTTCACACCCCTATATTTTTTTTGTAATTTTATTCTCTCAGATATGGACATGTCCAAAATTAGGCCTGTCAGCTGTTCTGCCCACTTTCATCATAATGTAACAGTTACTGCAATTTCTCAAGTATATGTGTAAGCATTTTCAGTAGGCCTCACAGTGAAACTGTCTGCCTGCAATTTTGCAATCAGGGAATATATATTTCTTATTTGAGACGTCTGATACCTGATCACAGAACAAGTAAGACACGTGTCCACAGGTGGGTTACTGGAAACGCTGTCTTCATTCACTTACAGTAACAGCCTGAGAGGGGAAAGAGACTCATTAAAATCACCAACAAACCATGAAGCATTTGTCACAGAAAGGCAAATTTATCTGCAGACTGGAGATGAAGTGAAAGAGAGACGGGTGAGTTGGACTTCATGCGGAACACAGTGACAGTGTAACTGAGACTTGTAGAGGAAGCTGAGATGTCTTTATGCTTTATGTCTTTACCTCTGTGACTTGACTGAAAGCAGTTCAGTGTGCAAAGAGGAAAAGGCTGAGCAGACAGAATAGATCACGTCCTGCTTGAGTTCAGTGATATCTGATCTGGTGTCTACTGGGATCACTTGCTTTAAATTTATATTCCTTGTTTAGACTGAGTTTAATCTTTTACTAAACTATAGTGTATAAGTAGATTAATTTATACTCATTTGAAACATATCATCAATCTGTTAAATAATTTTAAATACACTGAAGTACCAGAAAATCTGGTATACCAGTTAATACTTGGTAGGTCCCCCCACAGGATCTTGGAGGGAACGTTGCACAGTCCTCATGCTGATGTTTGTTGAGGCCCCAGCACTGAATTCCTGAGGCAATGTTGCACACCTTTCACGTGAAATTATTCTTTTTATGGCCACACTGCTGTGATAAGAATTCTTGTAGTCACAGTACACCCTTGAAATGCTCATACGTGAAAATCCAAACTTTGCTTCTACCTCCGAAATGCTACGACCCATCTCACGAGCTCCAACTATTAAACCGCGTTGAAAATCGCAAAACCGTGATAACTTGCCATTCTCACGCCGGAAACAGCTCTAGAAGCTTCCATAGATGTCTATTGCCTTATATGCACACTGGCGGATGCAACCAATGACGTGCATCGGTGGTGTTGCTATGTATTTTGCATAGGCTGCAGTACCAGTTTTTCTGGTACTTCAGTGCACAACTCAGTGTCTGTTATGTGGTATGGGCAGCAGCCTTGATTTCCCTCTAAATGTGTGTGTTTGAACCCATTAGGTTAATGATGAGAGCTATTATATATAAATGACTGTGGTGTCCACTTCATCTAACCAGAATATTCTGAAGCAAAATAACCTCTTCCTCGTCTTCCTTCTCATCATTCAGTTATTCTCCAGCGTGTCCTGCTGTCTAGTCCAATCACTTCACTCTTCAGCACTCATTAAACTCCTGTCTCGGCGTACAGTACTGTATATGCCTTTCTATTATTGGTTAATACGTCATATGTCAGGTTTGGTTGTCTCTAGACTCTGCTAATCACACTTCTCATCGCAGTGCTAAGCTGAGTGATGATAGACAGATGGCTGCAAATAGGCCTGTCACAAGCCTGTGCTTGCTTGCATTCAGACGTGTTGATTTGCCATTTATCTGATATTTGGTTTGATAGCAGGTTCTTGTTCTGCATTCTGCAGTTCATTCTGGGTTCTTAGGAATTATCTTTCTCAACTGAGCCATGCACATGAAGCTAAGTTTATGCATGGCCATATTATGATCTGGTATATCACAAACGCTCTATTTGAATCAGTGCAATGAAAGAAGGAATCGACCAGGACAGGGTTTGCTGTGGGAAAAAAAAAATCAACAACACTGTCATGTAATGCAGCTCACCATAAAGCGGAGTCACTTTTAAATACAACGCATTCGGAAAGTCTTCAGACCCTTTCACTTTTTGCACAATTTATTATGTTGCGGCATGGTACTAAAGTAAAAAACATCGTTTTCCCCTTCAATCTGCACTTAATACCACATAATGAGAAAGAGAAAACAGGAGTTTGGGTCCTTTAGGTGCTTTTTTGCAAACTCCAGGTGGGCTTTCGTGTGTATTTTACTGAGGACAGGCTTTTGTCAGCCCACTCTGCCATAAAAACCCAGATTGGTGGGGTGCTGGAGTGATGGTTGACCTTCTGGAAGTTTCTCCCATCTACACAGAGGATCTTTGGAGCTCAGCCAGAGTGACCATTGGGTTCTCGGTCACCTCTCTTACCAAGGCACTTTTCCTCTGATTACTTAGTCTGGTGGGGCGGCCAGCTTTAGAAAGAGTCCTGCTTCTTCCAAACTTCTTCCATTTAAGAATTATGGAGGCCACTGTTCTCTTGGGAGCTTTCAGTGCAGGAGAATTTTTTGTAGCCTTCTCCAGATCTGTGCCTCCACACAATCCTGTGTCTTTCCAAACCATGTCCAATCAACTGAACTGACCACAGGTGGACTCCGATCAAGGTGTAGAAACATCTCAAAGATGATCAAGAGAAATAGGAGGCCCCCGGAGCTAAATTTTAAATGTCATAGCTAAGGGTCTGAATATTTATGTCCCTGCGAAATGTCTAAAGTTATAAAGTTTTCACTTTCTCATTATGGGGTATTGAGTACAGACTGATGGGGGAAACTTGGCCACAACATAACAAAATGTGAAAAAAGTGAAAGGGTCTGAAGACTTTCAGAATACATTGTAAGCAGCAAGGTTGATTATTTTCTTTATTTTCCGCACATACCGTAGTGTTTTATTCCATACTTTTGAATTACCATTAAGTTTCTTTTAACATTTAGTTCATCAAAAAAAAAAATGTAGTCATCTGCAAATTGCTGTGGTGTACGAGGAATGCTTACGAGACATGCTGTTATTGGAAAATAATCTACTTTGGATTGGTTACAGTTACTCTGCTTCATATCAGGCTTCATCACACCACACCACACACCCAAAGATTTTATTCATTACTGATTTAATGTTCATCCTGTGCCTTTTATGTTTGTCTGCGGCACTAACAGCGTAACTACGGCCATTTCTTCTCAAAAATTCTTTCGCTTCAAGCATACATTGAAAACTATACAAAAGACAAAGCCGGATTTTTGAATGAATACAGAAACCTGTCTCTCTGACTCACACAGGCGACTGACGAAGACGCTCCCCCTAACAACGTCCTGACCTACTCCATCATCTACGCCTCTCAGTTCCGCAGTGTTTTCAGCATCACCATGGTGGAGGGCTACGCAGGTACGTACGCCTCAGGCTACCTTTTCTAACTCGCACCCGTTTAAATTCGATTTAACACAAAGTCAAATTATGTCACGATGATACGCATTCTTATACTCAGTGACCTATACAATTACAGCGCACTCAGCTCAGCAAAGTCACGCATTAGCATCACCTCAGGGGCCACACAGATTGAACCAGGTTATTTAGACCAAGCATACGTTAATGCATTGTATTGATTAATCCTTTGTATATTTTAGTAATCACAGTGAACAGACCTCTGGACTACGAACAGGTTCCCGGTGGAATGATCTCCTTGACACTGATGGCCATCGACGGTGGAGCTCCAGCCTTAAACAGCACCGTACCCATCATTGTAGAGCTGTTTGTGAGTCATTTCGACTCCTGCTTATGTGTCACTCAGCAGCAAAGTGGAAGGTTTCACGTGTATAATCGACATCTTTATGTCAAGTGAATTTCAAGTGAGAGCTGTTAAAATAGCTGACAGTGACACAAGGGCTCCTAAAGTTTCTGTGAAGGTATAATACTATCAAAACACCTTGTTTCACAAGTGTCCAATCTAAAAATAGAATTAGAGGCTAAAAGGATTATTGAAACATGCAGGTTCATGAATCAGGATGAATCATTTATAGCATACAACCCAAGAATCATCGTCCTAGTCCGTAGCATGGGTCAATGCATAAGCAGATAGGAACAAAACAGAAATGACAAAACAAGCTTAGACTTAAAAGCTTTAAAAAAAAAAGACTTCGCAACACACAATCATCATGGCAAACATCGAAAAACTAACAGGCTATTTGCGCAACGCTTCCACATTAGAAAAAAAATGGCACTTCTGTTTCATGTATAATGGCAATGGCGCTACTTTGAGATTTATTACGGATGGTTTCTGTCTTGTTATCTCTAGGTCATTGAAGTGCCCATATTTTGTAATAATGCTGTTGGTGCAATACAGCCTGATAGTTCGGGCTAACTAGATGGCAATAATTCAACACTGTTTTTAGAGTTTCGTTGTCTCACACAATTCAATGACATAGACTAATGGCCCAATAAGGGTATAATACCCAGAAAGCGCTTTATAGCGATTTGTAGGGAATATGGAGTCTGGATAAAGGCTAATAGATTCTTATTCACCAAAATAAATTTTCAACCTTTCACCAATGTCATTTGTTTTAGGGCATAAAATATTCAGTGGTCACTCGATTTTCTTTCTGTTACAGCTAACCTTTTTCTTTCTGTTACGTAAGGTACCAGTCAAAAGTTTGGACACGCCTTTAATCCAGTGGTTTTTCATTATTTAAAAAAGTTATGTATTGTAGATTAATACTAAAGTCATCCAAACTATGAAGAAATACATCTGGAATTATTTAGTAAAACAGAAAAAGTGTTAAACAAACCAGAATATGTTTTATATTTTAGATTCTTCAAAGTAGACACCTCTTGCTTAGACGACAGC
>JAOVVH010000059.1:20711521-20725420 GCA_028566435.1 Scorpiodoras heckelii | reverse complement strand
CAAGCACGGGGAGAACATGCAAACTCCACACAGAACGGCCCGGACCGGGAATCGAACCTGGATCGTCCTGCTGTGAGTCGACAGTGCTAACCACTACACCACCATGCCGCCTCAGCTCTAACCATTACATTAAAATAACTAAATATTCTAATACACCAATTAATGTATTATTGTGTAAATTAGATATACTTATAAATGCACTCAGTGCCAATTTTGGAAGATTTATAAAGAGAGATAAGAAAAGTTTAAAATACATACAGGGAGAAAACAAACGTAATCTAAGAAGTACTGCAAGTAGGGGAAAAATTTGGGAGATAATTTCATACGACATACAATTATACAGAAAGATATATACTTGTAAAATTAATCAATTTACACATATCAGCTTATCAACTACTCAGTCTCATGATTGATTTATATAAACATTTTCATAGTTGGGCTCTTGTACTGTCAGAGTCTCATTAGTGATTACCTCTGATGAAGTAGACACCTCATCTGATATAGCCACTGTCTCATAGATAGCGTCACTCTTAGTGTCTGATTCAGAGGTTGCTCTTGTGTCCATGTCCCGCACTGACACCTGTGTAGTGCTTTCTGGAACACTCTTGAGTACGGAGGACAGAGGTCTCTTGAGGGCACTGTTCTCCTGCACTGAATCCGTAACTTCTACTGTACATGGAGTGCTAAGGGAGGTATGTTTTCTACGGCTGGGCTTCCTCAGGACAACATCTGGCTGCCCTGAAGCAGTCGCCTGCTCCCACAAGCTGGCCCGTGCCCCCAGTTTCCTGCGTGGGGGCTTTGTCATAGCAGCTCCCTTACTTTTGGGCTGTGCTGCTTCCTCTTTCTGTCTTTGGAGGCTGCCCAGCCTGCGTAGCATGGCCTGAACCGGGCCCTCAGAGCCCAAGTCTGCCTTTGATGCCCGCATAGGCTTGCCCACAGTCACATACACAGTGGTCACCTTCTCTGTCCCTGTATCCGTCTCATGCCCCTCAGATGAGGACTGTGACTGTAGGCTCTTCCTGGGGTTGGATGGAGTATGCCGTCTGCTGCCGGGTACAGTTAAATGAGTCCTTGATGGGGTGGAGCCGTACCTCTCTGAATCTTTCTCAAGTAAGGAGTTAGCTGCTTGTTCATCTGAGGAGGCTTTCACCTCATCACTTGTCTCCTCTTTGTCTCCTTCGGTTTGTCCATGGCTCCCCTGCACCCCATGAAGGCTGGAGAGCATCAGGACTCCCCATGGAGTTTTGGGCTTGCGAGCAAGCTCCTGAGTCGAGCCACGCCGCTCTTTCGGGCTGAACTTGGTGCCTTCTGCAAAGGAAACAGAGGGCCGCTTGGCTTTGACAATGCTAGAGGTCCTTGGTATGCCGAAAGCCAGAGACATGTCCTCGCTGCTGAATGTTGGTGGCTCGGACAAGAAGTTACACTTCGAGCCCATTTCCTGGAACTGGAGCTCACCTCCTGCCACAGCTGGGATGTCTATAAAAAGCAGAGAGCAAATTGTCAATTTAATGAAGTGGTACTTCTAGGGGTAATTGAATGCACGGGTACCATTACCCAAGAACATCACAAGTCAGGGGGTTAAAACAGTGTGAGCAGAGCCCCTGTACCTTCTCTGGGAGGGACGCAGTACACGGCCTCTCCATCCTCATCAGTCTCAAAAGAGTCTGAGACCCAGCCTGAGGGGGGCTCGATGAAGCTGTGGTTAAATGTGAGCTCTGGATCATGGTGAGAAACTAGTAGCACAAAAGGGAACATTATAAGTCGCTTACACTGAGAGTCTGACACTTATTGATGTCAGACTGTGGAGTGGTCCAGTTCAGAGAAGCTTGTACACTTAGGGTTGTCAATGTAAATAGGACACTCTAACCAAAATTTAAAAATGTAACCATGAATACAGGTGTTGTAAACATGCTGTTGTGTATGTATTAAGTAGAAACTAGTGATGGGGAAAAGCCCACTTATATCGAGTCTGAGTCAAGACCAAGACCTTAAAGGTCTTGAGTCTGAGTTGAGATAAAGACTTTGGGATTTTTGAGTCTTTGGACGAGGAAAGACAAAGACCTAAAAAACAGACTTTTGGTCTACATTGCCAACATTATATATCAAATACATAGCACCAGTCTATACAATGATTATTTTATGCTTTTCTGTTTATGATTATTTTGAGAGCAAAAAATGAAAGATGAAAATTTTATCAGTGTCACTCTGGTGAGGTAACAATGGACTTGATCTCCTTCTGAATTATGACTCCAAGCCATGCCTCTCTATGTCTGAGACCGATTCAAGATAGAGTAGAATTGCTTGCGATTCCAAGACGAGACAGAGTACGGTAAGTGAAAAGGTGGTCTCGAAACAGGTCTCGAGTACTACAATACTCCTCGAAACATTTAAAAATATTTTAAGGTAGGCTACATAGTTTGACCATAGTTAGACCACTCCTTTAAAAGCTAACTAATGGTACACCATGTGCCCTTTCCCAGGTGAAAGATACATAACACAGTTATGAAATAAGCAACACTGATACTACCACCCCTACGACAAGGAAAAAAAGGACAGTTTGGTGCATTTATTTCTGATAGTATGTGAGAATTGATAGAGTGAGATTGTAGAGTGAGAATTCCTTCCTGATGATACATCTTGAAGGACTTCCAACTGCCCTGAAGTGGATTCCTATCTGGAATGAAGCAATGGGCCAATTTTTTGGACCAATACATGACTGAAGCATGATGAAGCACGCAAAGGAGATTAAGGACACGAGAATTCAAAATGATTTTTTCAATGAGCAGTGCGTTTGAGGTGAACACTACTCCACTAAAGGTAACTTGCAGCACTGATGTAACTTATATGTATCACTGCTGGTATTTGATATAAATAGAAATAATGCTGTGCTACAGAATAATTAGAATCAGAATCTCTTCTAATAACAAGAATAACATATCACACATTCGTTTCATACATTAATGCCTCTTACAGGTGACAGATCTTTAACCGACACTATTCTTTAAAGTTGTTAATGTTGTCCTACTTTCATCATTTGAAAAATCCACAGACTAGTAGTGCATGTTTAACAATGATTGCAAAAGATGCAAAAAGATGGTTAAAAACAGGCTACTGGACTTAAAAAATAATTACCTTAGAGATTACAGTGCATTATATGGAAAATAAAGCTGGAAAATATTCTGACCATAATAAAAACAATGAAAGAGCTAAATCAAAACACTGAGTAATTCAGTTAATTAGAGTTAATTAGACCAAATAATATGGTGAAACATAATTCTTTGTTTAAGCTTTTGACAGCCATAGTTATAAAATATCACTGGAGGTCCAAATCTTTTAAAGGCTTTTAATAAACGTATCTAACCTGTAACCCTTGGAAGCCCAGAAGACCAGAGAGCGAGACACGGCATGGCTGAGCTCATGTTGGCTAGCACTGTGTAGACATGATGCTTCATTCGACCCGTCGTGCTCCCGTCCCCTACTGCCACTCTGCAGTTTAACAGATTGTTTCAAACTATATCCATACCAACAGAAGGAATACTAAATACAGATGTTCTCTGAGGTAAAATAAAAGCATGCAGGTCACAAAAAAAATCTAACCTGTCCTTCCCATCAGCTGGACTTCCACAACAGCAGCAGCAAAACAACAAGGCCAATATGAGAACAAGCAGAGGAATCAGAAGTCCTGCTAGAAGCCCTGCCCGTCTGCCTGCAATAACATATACGCAATGCTTGTGTGTAATGTATAGATTTTCAGCCCACTGGATTATATTGGCAAAAGGGTTTTATGGACATACTGTAGGGACATTCTCCAGTGGCAGGATGGCATGTATCACCTCCACAGTCACAGGCTGATGAGCAGTTTATTCCATATACCTTATCCGGACATGAACTGTTACAGCTGCATAAGGAACAGCTTCAAGTCAGTTCCACTTAATTCACTGAAGCTTACAAGCTCTCAAATCATCCTCAGCAAACTTACCTCTCACCCTGAAAGCCAGGATGGCAAAGACAACTTCCTGTCACATGATCACAGCGACCGTGATAGCAAGGACTGCACAGGAAACGGCAGCTCTCCCCAAAAGTACCATCGGCGCACAGCTGGTCACACCTGAAAAGGAAGTGAAAACAGAACTTTCAATTATCAGTGCAACTCACATGCGACATATAAATTTCAAAATTATTATTTTTAAAAAGGTATGTCATTTTTCCTCTCTGTTTTTCTGTTCTAATATACTCTTATTTGACCGTTTATTTGGTACATCTAGCTTATACCAGCAGTAATGGCCTTTTTGAAATCAGATATACAGTTTCAGGACAAATGAAAGGAAAAGCCAAAGTAAAGAGTGTTAGTACGGTATAAGGCTGGCACAATCCATCAGAACATCTGCAATATGTCTTTGCATAGATTCAAGTCTCTGGAACTGAACCGGACCGATGAACACTGTTCCCCTTAAAGATT
Source organism: Scorpiodoras heckelii (assembly GCA_028566435.1). Taxonomy (NCBI): domain Eukaryota; kingdom Metazoa; phylum Chordata; class Actinopteri; order Siluriformes; family Doradidae; genus Scorpiodoras; species Scorpiodoras heckelii. The sequence continues at coordinate 20,720,961 of JAOVVH010000059.1, read as the reverse complement.
TTCAATCAGTTGGTGTTTTGATGATGGTTGAGGAGCGTGCTGTCCAGCACATGGCTCCAAAATCTCTCAACTGGGATCTGAGATCTGAGATCTGATGAGTGTGAGGGCCATATTGGATCATTTACATCATTTTTATTCTTATCAAATTATTCAGTGAGCCCTAAGAAGAGTTTCCTATCCAATGTCCATCCATCAGCAGCCTTGTGTTCATACGCTTAGAGAAAAATTAACACAAATTGTGCATATAAAAATTGGCCATATTCTCTAACTGTCGACTCACAAAATGTAGGTATGGCTAACAAAGTGACCAGTGAGTCTAAGAATAACTCTGATTCACTCACATACAATACAATGCAACAATGTGCTGAGAATGATACACCACCCAAGTAATATCGGCTTAGTGGTGGTCCAGTGCATATTCCTTTCCATTGATGGATGGGCTATAGGGGTCTGTCAAATTCTTCATAGCAGCATATGAGCTTAAGTCAGTAAGTGTACACCTAGAAAGTGCATCTACAACCTAGTGTATAATACCAACCATATGAAATAGTTCTAGCACTGAAAGGTTATAGATGCAGCAGGCAGATGCACACTGATACCTGGGTCCAGTCCAGCCAGGTTCACAGTGTGCACAGGTTCCTGTTACAGCATCACATGATTCCCCCTTCTTGCAGCGAGGACACACCTCCTGGCACCGCATACCATGGTAACCAAACGGGCAGGGCTGATCACACCGTGTGCCGTTCCATCCCGGATCACAGGAGCTGCATGAACCGTCCAGTTTAGAGCACGGTTTCCTTCCTTCGCAATGTCCACAGCTGTACACAAACACAGACAGTAATGATGAAAGCATCTCCACATAAGGTGGAACACAGACTGATAGACAGACAGACAGACAGACAGAAAGATAGATAGATAGATAGATAGATAGATAGACAGACAGACAGACAGACAGACAGACAGACAGACAGACAGACAGACAGACAGACAGATACTGACAAATTAAAGGAATTTATTTGATTAACTACATCCTATCAAAAAAACCCAGAAAGAGCAAAACGGTCACCTCTCTGAGCAGCCGCTGCCATAGTACCCCGCGTTGCACGGCTCATGACAGAGGGGGCTCTTGTAACCCGGCTGGCACACACACTCTGCCGTGCGGGGGTCACACGTGCTGTGGCTCAGGTCACAGATGCACTGCCGATCACAGTTAGGTCCCCAAAAGCCATTTATGCACTGGCACTCGCCTGAGTGTTGCTGGCATGGTGATGTATAGCAGTTGCAGCGATGGCTGCACTTCACACCCCAGTAGCCCTCTTTGCAGAAGCAGAGGCCTGTGGCAGGGTCACATCTGGAGGTGCTGGGGTGGCACAGGCACACCTTGGTGCAGGTGGAGCTCCACCAGCCCTCGTCACAAGTGCAGTTGCCGTAGACGGAGTCGCAGCGACCATGGCGTCCACATTTACAGCTATTCTGGCACAGGCTGCCCCAGTGGGTAGGAAAGCATGTGCACACACCCGTAGCAGGGTCACAATGGCCGTTAGGGTGACACAGGCACTGCTCACGACAGTCTGCGCCCCAGAACTCAGGAGGACATGCTGCAGAGAACATGGCTTGAATTACTGAAGCATGTCTTTGTACTGTACATCATGAAATGATCTGATCAACCGTGTAAACATGGTGGAAATGTTTCAAAGCGTGAACGAGTAAAATCATTATTATAAAAGGGATTGTTTCAGTTCTAAAAACTGATGTAAAATATTCACAATAATTGAGTTCAGTATTAATGTAATGTTTTTCTGCCCAAAAGTAACATAATCTTTGCCTGCTACTGTATGTTGCCTAGCAAACAAAGCTTACTGTTAATGGTCTACAAATCATGGCAGAAGAATTGTTTCTTGTGACTATTATTAATAAACAATGAAATTATTCATTGAAGACAGAATTTTATCATATTGTTTTTGGCACCATTTCATAAATCCAATAAGCCACTCAAGGCTGTGTGTTCCAGTAAATTTATCAGAAGTAAGAGGGGTTAAGGCACTCTGCCTTGGTGCCTAAGAACACCCTTCCCCATAAATCATGATAAGACCTCTGTACAGCACATCCTTTAGTGGCTCATTGCCTAAGTTTTTACTCTTCTCGGGTGAATTTGGTTACATATATTGGCATTTGGGTCAAATTTCCTGCCACAGCACAATTTCAGAAACATTCTCAATGTTTATGTGATCAATAAATCTGTGTTCTAAGCTAACTTAGCTAATATTAGTATAAACAGATTTGTATACATTGTTATGGTAAACGGTGCAGGGTTGTTATATGCTACTGTTTATATAAATCGCAATGATACGTGAGTTTAAACAAAAAAAGACTTCACACATATTGCTTTTTGTTAGCACCCACGAGTTTTGCACTGGAATCCATAGAAGCCTGGTTTGCATCTGCACACCCCGGGATACACACACACCTCGTTCTGCATGCAGGCATTGTGTCCTTCACAAAGTGCTACAGAAAGATCAGAGTGAAGGTCAAAGTCCCAAACTCAGTCATGCACAGACAGTTTCAACATCTACAGGCTAACGGGAAAAAAAAAAATTTCTTTTGAAACATGGACATTATGTAAAGCAGTCTGGTAGAAATGTTTACTCACGTATTGCACACTCATCACCCTGCTGGGCCCATCCTAAACAACACACAAGACCCGAGTGCCTGTTTACGAACGAATAAGAGATTTCTTAGTAAATGATACTGGGTCTGGGTCTGGGTCAGGGTCACTCTCCAATCTCCTATTAGGCTTCTCTGAAAATACTCGAATTATTGTCTGGCTTCATTTATAATCATTGAAAATTCATTATAGGATACATAAACATCAGAATATCACAACATCACAGAAGAAAAAAAGCAAGATAAGATATTAAAAGCTTTATAAAGGGTGAAATCCTGTACCTTGGGCTGAGGCACACATTCCTCCCTGTTGATGACAGCTTCTGAGCTGAAGCTGGAAAGCAGAGAAAGAGCAGTCCCACACAGGACAGAACAATGTTCAGGAACGCCATAACTCTAAACTCTCTAATCTCCACCAGCACACACACAGACCACAAGCTCCTGTCCTGGTTTAGGACAAGGCTAGTGCTCAGCCATGTGGCTCCTATCCCGAGTTGGACCGCTGCTCCTCTTCCTCACTCTCTGTAGGTCTGGCACTGAAGCAAGGCTCTGAGAAACCTCTCCGCTTCCCCCCCCGTGAGTTTCCTGGGGAAATGAAGCCAGCTTCCACCAATTCAATCAGCCACTGGCCGGTTTTAAAGACACAACCTAGAATTCTGGGAAGAGGAGCATTTTTTTTTCTTGTATGTGGGTGAGCACACCAGATGTTATCCCTCTCATTATGTAGGAAGGATTATTATGTCAACACAAATCAGCATGACTAAAAAGGAATTTCCAACACAAGGAGGTCGCAATCACTTATGATTTATTCAGATTTATATAAAGCAAAGGCATGGAACTGTATGTACACATCCATACAAAAACAGTCTGAGCAACATTCACTCTGAGCAAATGCTAAGTGCTGCAGTATGTTTAAACTGGTACAGACAGGACATAGGTAGTCTAGGTGTCTTTATTTCTGAACACCAGACTATTCTGTCTGATTTTCCCTAAAGGAAATGTGTGCTTCCTGTGTAAATTATAGCACACAAACCTCTCAGATATACACAGTGAACCTCCTTTCTGAAAATCTTTGGCCTTTCGACAAATGTTTATGGCTTTTTTAACCCGCATAACCAGCAGGTTCTTCACCTTACAAGCGATCACATGTAAATGTAAGGACAAAAGCCATCCTTTATGTAAGTGTATCCTTTATCCAGGTTCTATTGCACGTAAATGCAAAGACCATTTCAACAAAGAGTCTCAAACTAAAATAATTACATTTGTAAGTATTAAATTGGAAATATGTTGTGTTTGGACACTAATTAAATATCAAAAGCATCATATACTGTACTTGATTGATGTACAAATGTACAAATGAGTGATTTACTATTCCAGACTATTAAAAAAAACATTAAAACGTAACATCTTCAAGCTGAGTCATTTCAAAACCACAAACCTCTAAATTAGCTGAAAATTAACACCAAAATATAGAAAACACTGTAATGCCCCCTGCTGGCAGAAAAGAGTACCAGGGTGATTATCTTTAAAGCTTTAAAAATCATACTAAAATACACTCTTTACAAAAATATAACACATTAAACTCTTGTGTAGCATATTAATTTTGTTATCTCATATATATTTACAATGTATATCATATTATTAGTACACCAAAAAATGTTTTTTGCTAATTTCCAGTGCTTTCTTTTTTATACTTTAATTTAACACCATTTTTTGAAACATTGATTGTACCATTATGTTATAATCTATCCAGTCTTCCTTTCTCCATTTTTAGAGCAAATTCAAACAGAACATTACTGCTGTCACACAGCCCCAAAGTTCTCTATGATGTCTTTTTAACTTAATCACTTCTTTTGTCTTCGAGCTTTTTTCTTCTTTTTGTCTTTCTTTTATTCACATATCCTGATTCGGAAGACAGCGCAGTCAGAGCATCTGAACACTTCAAATATCGAGTTCTCTCACCAGCTCTAGGGTTTGAAATTACAGCCGTTTAACACAAAACAGCATATAACCTGTGCTATACAGCCCTGTGCATATGTTTTATTGACTTTTTTTATGTCCACATTCTTCCTTTGTGCTGTGAATGGGGCAAAAACCTACAGGTGGACCTCAGGGTTCTCAGGGAGAGCCTCCACGCCCATTCTCCACTTCAGGTACATGCTCTTCTGCATTGATGATTTCCCACGCCGAACTGTTGACCTGATGACCGCTCCTATCACTGCCCGAGCGGCTCAGGTAGCCAAAACTGAGAGATCAGGCAGAAACCACACAATTTAATCAGTGATGAGGTCAGAGAGAGGGAGAGGAACTTCCTCTCTGCACAAATTTAAAATAAGACTATTCATACTGACAACATGAGATAAGAATCCTTCGGTTAGAGGAAATGACCTACAGATTGCCTTCAAAAAAAGGGAGGGAGAGAACATTTTGTTCGCATCTACAGACATTCACTTCAGAAGCTTAAGTATATACAATACATTCAAATCTATCCCAGTTATTTTAGCCAAGGTTATTATACAGGAAATTCACCAGCTTTAAATTAATATCCACTTTGAATGAACACCCACAGTGTGTAGATGAGCCCAGATACACATCAACAGCCATTAGATGTTTGTCTTCCTCGAATAATACATACTACATATATAACTATATATAATAATCCACATATATAACTCTGATACTGTTAAGATGAGCTAAAGTTAAACCATTTTGTGTATTGTTGTATATTAAATCACAATCTCCACATTCACAGGTTTTAAACTGATTCCAAGAACCATACGTTCTTTGACATATCATATTTCATTGCCTTATTTATCAATATACAAGAGGAAAGATATGATCGATGATAATATACTGCTAGGTAATTAAATAAGCATTTGTATTTAAGGACTTCTATATCTATCGTCCGTGCTCAGATTCTAGTGGGGGCTCTTAAATAGTGTTTTAATAAAATCAGATGCATTTGTTTGGTGAGTGACTGTAAGATTATAATCATAACTGCACTGGAAAAAGGGAACATCAGGTCAGTCAGTCATGTTTAAGAGAAAATATTGTAAATATAAATAAAACATTTCTCATCCAAACATGATTTCATTGCTTATGCTATTTCATGTAATTAAGTGTATCTACTTGTTTGGTGAGTATGATCAGTTCACACAGTATTAAATATAATCCAATGGGGTTATAAAATCTTATCAGGATGTTGGTGCTGACAGGAGGAAATGGCTATAATACTAATTTATAATATTAATTCATTAATTCTGTGAACAACCCTTGGGATTTTCCACGACAGACAGACCATGTCTTCATAGACCTCACTTTGTGCACAGAGGCATCATCATGCTGGAACACGTTTGGGCCTTTTTGTTCCAGTGAAGGAAAACTGTAATGCTACAGAATACAAAAAAATCATTCTGTATAGTTGTGTGCTTCCAACTTTTGTGGCAAAAGCTTGGGGAAGAACCACATATGGGTGTGATGGTCAGGTGTCTACAAACTTTTGTCTACATAGTGTATGCTGTCTGCTGCCTCAGCATTCCTAATTAAAGTGATCCAGATCAGCCTTTCACTTAGTGCTAAACAATGCTTTTTTTTCTCATCATATCTTGATTTTCTAAATCTAGACTACTGAACCTGAACCCACTGGTTGAAGTTTAATAAAAATGTTAATACAAAGAGTACAACATCTCGCTTGGCAGTGTAAACTGATAAAATCATTCAGCACAACAGGACAATTTTCTTCTTAAATTGACAGAATAATTTTTGATTACTGAATAAAATAATCATGCAGACCAAATACCACTAAGTTAAAGTGCTTTAACAAAGGAATACACTGTACCATGCTGTTCAGGTTGTGTTACATGCTCACATACTGATCTATGCTGCCTTTTTGACAGTGAAAGTAAAAGCCATTTTTCTACAGCCACTGTCTAGAGCTCTGTCTCAAAACCAGCACATTCTTCCACCAGGAGCTCAAATGACAATGTTATTAAGACTTATGGTCTTTAATCACAGGTAGATGAGTAACTTACAGTGTTCTGATGCGTGATTCTGGAGGTCTGCTGTCGGTGCAATCTTCAGTCTTTCTCTTCTCAAACAAAGGTCCTTTCTCTTCATCACTGAACGACACAAACAAAAATGTTGAAAATGACATCACAGCTACTATAGAATGTCATAAAATGAATTTGTTATGACTCCTATTTTACCTGCTGCATTCGTCCTCTGGTATACCCAGCATTTTGGCCTTAATGACAGTCCTCTGTTTCTTTATAGCACCACGCACTGCTTCCAGTAAGAAGCTGGGACATCTCTCATCATTCAGGATCTCTCTGTAATTTCACAAATCACAAACACATGAGGAACTTACGTCCATTTCTGTAAAAAATTTAAACCAAAGAAATTTACTAAAGCTAAATAATACTGGTTAGATGAACTTCCTGTCAGTACTTAACCAGAAACATTCGGGTCAATAACCAAAAACATCCTTTTTCTACAAACCCCATTTCCAGAAAAGTTGGGACACTTCCTTAAAATGCAATAAAAACTGAAATCTGTGATTTGTTAATTCACTTAACAAATCTTAACAATTAGCTTTATTTAATAGACAAAAGGACAATGAAAAGATTTTCAGTGTTTTCAATGATAATCTTAATTCTTTGCAATCTTGCACTGAGAAACATTGTATTGAACTGACACAATTCTCTTACAAAGTTTGGCACAAAGTGCTGAATCACGACCCATCCTTGCTTGTAAAGACTAAGCCTTTGATGGATGCTCCTTTTATACTCAGTCTTGATGACATCACCTGTTACCAGTTAAACTGCACATTTTTGCTTCTGTTCCAAATTTCTTGCGTGTGTTGTAGCCATCAATTTCTAAATTTGTTTGTATTTAACAAATAAAATTAAGTTAATCACTGAAAACATTGCAAATCTTTTCTTTGTCCTTTTGTCTGTTAAATAAAAGGTTCGAGTGAATTAACAAATTACAGATTCAGTTTTTATTACATTTTTAGAAAGTGTCCCAACTTTTCTGGAAATGGGGTTTGTATTTCTGTATGATCAAACATTTTATTATCTGTAGAATTTGTGTTTGTGTGTTTATTAGCATGTCTCTCTCTCTCTCTCTCACTCACCGCTGGTAGAAGGCGAGCTCTTCTTGCACCAGGAAGAGATTGGCCTTTAACTCATTCCTCTCAAACAAAATGTCTCGCATTTCCTGCTTGGTGAAACATGGCCTATTTGGGTCCCGCAAGTCAATGATCATCTTAAAAGTCATGTCAAGGTCTGGACTCTTCTGTAGGAAAAGACAACAAATAGCATTGGATTTTGATGTTCAAACCAAGTACACTGCTGTAAAAGAGAGGAAGTCTCATTGTAGAATGATACAGGAATATTTTTGTAACATGTGACTTGTTCACATCTGGTGACTTGGCAATGATTACACTGAAACAATCCCTAAAGTCATCACAGCCTGGACTGATTCTAGGAGATAAGAGTGTATGATGCATGCCAAGATATTATGAAGTATTTATATACCTGATTTATAACAACTTCAGGCGTTCTTTAAACGTCAGATGCTGCGCTATACTAGTCAAAGATTTACGCAACTATTTTTTTTACTCGTACTCACGTAAACTTGTAAAGAGAAAAAATTTCACTTTCACTTCGCTGTAGCCGTGTTTTTCCTGTTTTCAGTTTGAAGGAATGTTCTGCTTATTTTGTACACTGGAAATTCTTAAGGTCAATCAGTTCCCCACTGACACTTAAATGATGTTGTTGTTTGTTTGTTGTCACATTAAGGTCCACAGACTGTCTTATGAAGGCAACCAGCAACTGAATGGAGACAAAGCATCCATGGCTGCATACCAAGAAGTTATTTTGCTTTAACACTACTTTGTGCCCTGAAAAAGATGGATGTTTCAGCTTTTAACTGTTGCAGTATTTTGTGGTTGTGTCTATTACAACACTACCTGCTAACATGTGACAGCATGTCTTTCACAAACTAGACGGCTCTCCATGTCAGCTCTGTTCAGGTGAACGTTGAGAGCTGACGCACACCATTTTTAAAGAGCTTGGTAATCCTGCTGTTTAATTCATTTAATCAAACTAATCTAAGGAAACCTCTTTTCCACAGCTGAGCTGTTTGTTAGCATGAATGGCGACACCTGTGACTGACTCTCAGCTGTGTGTTAATGTATGTGGTTAATCTGACTATCAGTATAAATAAAAAAATAAATCTTCTTAATGAAACATAATGCTTTTTTTCTTAATGAGAATATAAAGATTTCATGAAGTAATATCAGTCATAGTTTGGTGAAAAAGAACAAACACTTGTCATGATATTGGGAATCAAAAGAGACACCAAAAGAGACATTTCTTGTCCATGAGCTAAACCAAATCATTTGGCTAACTGAAAAGAGCTTGACTTATCACCAATACAATGAATTATCTTAATGTACTTTTCTAGACCGTATTTAGTGTCTTTATTACATTACACACTTCATGACCAAAAGTATTTGGACAACTGACCCTCACACCCATATGTGGTTCTTTCCCAAACAATGTTAGAAGCACACAATTGCATAGATTATCATTGCATGCTGATTTCCCTTCACTGGAACTTAGAAGCTCAATAATAATAATAATAATAATAATAATAATAATAATAATAATAATAATAATCCATTCATTATTTTCTGCCAATCCCAGTGTCATTGGGCGAAGGCGGGGTACACCATGGACAGGTCGCCAGTCCATCGCATGGCCAACACACAC
>JAOVVH010000059.1:20684113-20699438 GCA_028566435.1 Scorpiodoras heckelii | reverse complement strand
GAGCCAATCCCAGCATCATCAGGCGAAGGCAGGGTACACCATGGACAGGTCGCCAGTCCATCGCATGGCCAACACACTCACACATTCACACCTACGGGCAATTTAGACTGACCAATCAACCTAACATGCATGTTTTTGGACTGTAGGAGGAAACCGGAGTACCCAGAGAAAACCCACACAAGCACGGGGAGAACATGCAAACTCCACACTGAACGGCCCGGACCGGAATCGAACCCGGATCATCTTGCTGTGAGGCGTCAGTGCTAACCACGACACCACCGTGCCGCCCATTGCATTCCATTAACAAAAGTCTATTTACTGGCAGGCTTACAACATGGTATAAAAAGCTCCACGACAGCCACTGTCAATTATTTTGCAGCATTAATCAAAAATCACTTGTTATTGCATGAAGTACATAGAAATTGCTCAGGGTACGAGTTAACCCTGACTGCAGTCGGTGACGTAACTCATTATATTCTTGCTAGCCACCGAACTGTATTTAGATCTCCATTTATAAACAGTCCTTAGATATGAGAAGAAAATATATAAAAACCAAACTGACCCAATTATAAAGTTTTAATTCAGCCCTACAAATGAATTTACAATCTATGCCGTAAATTAAAATCATCTCATGGACCATAACATGAAATAAAAGTTTAAAAAAACAAACATAAAACTAATCCCTCTTATTCTATAGGGGACAAAAGACAGCAATAAACTCAGGGTCCTAAACTCTTGACAAAGCTACTGACAAAATGAGCTAAGGGTATGAAATTAGGAAGTTAATAATTTGATGCTGTAAACATACCTCTCTCTAAAATAATTGACTTATGTAATAAACAGATCATTTGTAATAAAGTGCAGCCTGTTTGTCTGGTTTGTAGAAGACAGGAAATCAATCTGTTTGTGCATGAGGAATATACCTTTAAGATAAACGCCAAGAAATGAACACATTTAAGATTGACTGATCTGCTAAACTGATTCTTTAGTCTGGCCCACTTGACATTAGACCAAGTGTTACAAAATGGTCTGTTAAATAAAACGACACTGACACCCCGCTTAAATTAGTTTAGCAACGGAGGTTTAAGCCCTTTTCATATTTTGAGGTAAAACAACAGAATGTGGTCAAACCTGTCCAACTGTTGCAACAGAAAACCAGCCTCAAACTTCAAGTGTTGATCTTTATTTTTGACCCAAACTACCATGTACATGAAAGATGCACAACATAGCTACAGGGATATTACAACAGGTTTATAAAAAAACAACTGAATGTACTGAAGATTTAAAAAAGAGCACATTGTCGTTGAGTTTCCCTCAACTACTATCACACAAAAATACACATCAGGAAATGTGCATCAACACAAATTAACATGGCAACAAAAAAAAGAAGCATTATACAAAAATCTTAAAACAGCGTGTCCAAACGGTGTTTCAAACAGTGCTTCCAATGTGACACCATGGTAAAGTCTTGAAGGACAGAGCACAACAGATTTGCAAGCGTAAGCCTCTTAGGTGCTCACTTACTGTTGACTCACTCAATGTCAAGAGCAGCAGACCGTGGTGCTAACCGTACATGTCCTCACGGTCGGCGTTGTAGATCTCACCCTCCTGCAGCGATGCAAAGTTGAGGAAGTGAGAAGGACGGTGAACCTCATGATAAAACTCTTTCGGGTTAGACAGCTGCAGCTCGTATTTCATGTTGGGGTCATGCCGAACACCTGGAATGGAGAAACGAGGAAATAATTCATGATCAAGAAAGAAAAAAGTCCGTTCAAAAAAGGAACCAATGTGCTTCAGCTAAATGTGTACTTTTTAAGTTGAGCTCACCCATGAAATTGTAGTTCCAGGACACTTGGCCAGGCACCATAAAGAAGCCAAGGAAGCGATCAGACAGCAGCATCTGCACCCTTTCATAGTGAGATGGCAGGTAACCCTTGGGGTTGTTGCCCTTATCGGTGTTCTGCCTGCCCCACTCATATCCACTGGGAGTCAGCTTATAAGCAGTCAATGTACAAGATCCTGGCGTAAAACTGCACAAGATTCATACACATATTATATATATATATATATACACACACACATATACACACACACACACACACATACCCACACGCACAAGTACATATACATAGCTGCACAATATTCGTATACATACATCTATCTAAATCAGAAGAGAGTAAACTGATTAAGGCGGATCCAAGTGGAATTTAAAATAAATAAGACCATGTAAATAAATGAATCAATTACTAGTTGTGAACCGACACTAAAGCACTTTGTCTCCGTACCTGCAGGTAATAATGATAGTCTTCTCGCCATCCCAGGATGGATTATCAGCCATGACTTTCGCATGTGTGGTGACATCCTGGGGAGACAACTGAGGTGATTCATTGGGTTGGGTGTGGATCCAACCAAGCGGCTCCATTTCCTATAGAAGAACAAGATGGGAAGAGGTTTTCTAAGACTGGTGAAACAATCATCACTACATCACTGGAATATGGGTAATGGGTGACCATTAGAAAGTGTGTATGATACATAACTAAAGAACAGACACAGACCTTGAGATATTCATGCTGTGGCAGCTGACTGGGCAGGTGAACAGTTTGATGGGTGCCCCATTGTGGCACCATCACAATGCAGCGAATTTCTTTCACCTGTGGGTTATCCGGAGGACTTGTGCCATACAGATAACCAGCAATCTATATGAACAAAAAAAACCCCAGCAGGACAAACTCAATAACAAACAAACGTAAGCACAACACTACAGAAGAAAAGTACAAATGCTTGTGAAACAGCAGAAGTATGGCTCACTTGGGCACGCAAGTCAGAGATACAGATGAACTTCTTCAGCACATTCTTAGGCAGAATGTAAGTGTATCCAGTTTCTTTAATGTCATCAGAGGACACGTAGATATGGTTGGTACGCAAGTGCAAGTTGGCTGCAGAGATCGCCCTATAAAAGAGAGACATATATGCATTCAGTGCGCCAGCGAGAATACAGGACGTACACAGCTTCATAAGGAGAATGACGTGTCTGTGGAACGTATCCAGGAAGTGACATATCCATGGAAAATCTTGACCATGTCCTACCTGACTCTCCATTCAGTCTTCGAGGAGAAGGTTTGTGTCTCATAGTTGCTGGTGGTGGAGGTAATGATTTCATCACCATGTTTATTAACAGTACGAGTCTGCGTGGCCGTTAGCTGAGACTGTTCTTTAGTCTGCTTCTCAATCTCAGCAATCTGCTGCCTCTGCTGAGACGGAGCAGAGATCTCCATACCCAGGATGATGTCCCTGATCTCAGACTGTGTCAGAGAAGCCACGTTCACACTGAAGAAAAGAAAAACAAACTTACAATGCAGTTTATTAATGTTAATGCTAACTGTTCAACTAAAAGCCTTATTCATGGGGCATTAGCATTTTCACATGGGGAGCTTACTTACTTGTTCTTTTTACCATAGTCAGCCAAGATGAGATCTTTGAGCTGCACCTCCACTTTGATCCACTCCTCGTCAGTCAGAGTGGGCCAGATGTGATGTGGCTCAGTGATGGTCGTCTTGTCAGGCTTTAGGATCACCTTGGCACGGTCGTTATTCACATGGAGGGCTCTCAGGATCAAGATCAGACGCGAGAAGGCCTACGTAGGAACGGGATGTCATTTTATGTAACAGGAATCACTGGTCCTTTTAACATGCTTCGGTAAAAATAATTAACTTACAGTGTAAGAAGAAATGGTCTTCAGCCAGTCATCATACAGATTGAATAGGACCATCTGTGGCTCAGTGGCCTTCAGGATGAGATCCCCAAACTTCTCCACTTTTAGACAAGCCTGGAAGGGCAGCTGCAGCTCAGAGCCTTTGATGACAATGTTTGGGAAATCCAACAAGTGCACCTAGAAAATGGAGGAAAATAAATAGTAACTAGATGGCACACACTATATTATCAGTAATAAACAGTGCTTCTGAAGTGAGCTCACCTCAAGAGGATCCAACATGCCTTTCCTGGTCACAATGATCTGCTTGGGCTGCTCTTCAACAGGTAGTGATCGAATAAGAGCAGCCACTTCCTCTGCAGTTTTCCACTTGGCCAGCTATAATGAAAACATCATCTTAATGCCACCATGGCCATGTGACTTCAGACCAGGAGCACTATTAATGACAGAATTAAAAAGAACCCTACCTGTCCCAGACGCTTCTGTCCGGCCCACACAGATGTGTGAATGATCTTCAAGAAGAGTTGCCCAGTTCTTGGATTAAAGATGAAAATGGCCCCATTGATGGGTTTTGTGGTCAAGTTGCCCTCAAATGTCTGCATTGGAAAGACAAATCAGGGTGAGCGCAAACTAAATTAAGGTTTACTAATGGCACAAATGTACACAGCTGGAAGAAAACACTCGCCAGAGAAAACTTGGGGGCGTACTGACTTACCTTGTGGATAGTTACTCGGTACACGTTGGTGTCATCCACAAACCAGATGATCTGATTGGAGAAGAGTTCGCCATAATTCTGTGAGGACAGGTAGGGCTCGGTGGGCTCAGAGGAGTAGAGCTGCAGACCCTTGCGGATGCGCTCCCTCAGCACGTACAAGGCAGGGTTGGCCTTCATGATCTTAGCCATGGCCTGCTGGATCAGAGGCTTGCTGCCAGGGAACCAATTTCCATAGGCACTGCATGGAAATACAGAAAAAAACTCACATTAGAATAACAATGGTGGAACGAAAGAAAAAAACCGAACTCAAAATAACACCAGGCATGTAGACTGTCTCAGTGAAACCCTGACCTGTGCAGATTGTATGCCAGATCAATGGCAATGAGCACGCCAGTAGGGGATGGGTAGATACTCATGTTATCTGTGGTGTAGTCCAGGAACTTGGCCCTGGCATATCTCTCAATATCATGGGAGTCATAGTCTCCCCATCGGAGCTGAATATCAATCCAGTACTTCTGAGTAGTGGTGCTGTCCATAACATCCCTGTATAGCAGACACAAGCAAAATTAAACACACTGAACATAACCTGCAAAAATAAAATTAAGAAAGCAGCCTGGCAGAGTTTGAGGGCATACTTGGAGTCAGCAAGCAGTGATGGTCTTGAGACGTTCCACTTGTAGGACGCAAAAAGCAGAATATCTGCACACGACGAGTTCATCTTGTAAGATTTCCTAGGATGGATGGTTTCCTTCTGGACAGTTTCAATCTCCAGAGCATCCAGTTCTTGGTCAAACACCTTCACACAACACACATGACGAATTGTACATATAACTTTTTTTGTTGAATATCTACGATAGCAAATGAAGTATCACACCAGTCTTACTGTACAAACAATAAAACACTATGAACCTGACACAGATCCATGACAATGCTCTCATGAATCTTCTGCCACAAGTGAGCTCTGAAGATCTGGATCAAGGAGATCTTGAGGGTGGGAATTTTGCCATGCATGAAGATTCCAGTGAGATCCAACTGCACCTGGAAACCCACGTATACCTATAGGACAAAAACAGAGGAAATGAGTGACGGCTACAGAATGAAGAAAAGAGATGACAAGAACCAGAGTAAGACTGTAGGCATACGTTCGCTCTGTTGATCGTGGGAGACCACCACAAAGTGAATCGTCGATTGGGGATCTGGTTCAGACCGGATCTCTGAGCATTGGTCAGCTTCTTCCATTTCATGGACTCCTCAAAACCACTGGCCTTCTCCCTATGGATAAAAAATAAATAATTAAAACATAATCCTGACACAATATTACGAACTAAGTCAAAATGCCAAATGGACAATTGTCACAGGGCAAGCAGTAAACCTTACCAGAAGAGACCCTCCCAGGTGGGAAAGTATGTACCCTTGAACAGAGTGTGCTCCAGAATTCCTTCCACTCCTCCTAGTGCCTGGATCATGTCGGTGCGGTAATTGTTCAGATTCCACAGTTTACCATCGTGTCGCTGGTGAGTCCACCAGAATGGATTTTGCTTTAGCACCTGAGAATCAACAGATTTTACATCAGTTCATAAAAATAACTACAATGAAAACCATACTGGCTTAGAAAAAAAAAAAATTCTAACCTGATACTGCTTGAAGTCTGTTCTGACTCTCCAGCCCTTGTCATAGGCCAGTGTGTGCCTGTCTTTCTGGAACAGGGTGTTGATACGAGGAATACCTCTGTCCCAGGAATCTTCCAAATCCTCAAGAGTCAAACGCCTGTAACAAACAAAAATTTTATTCCAAGTACAAACAAAATATTTCATTCATATTCATTTAATACTTTACGACATTACTGTACCTGTTCTGTGCAATGGCCTCCTGTCTCTTGAGAGCATATTCAGCCCAGACTCTCTGAGAGTCAATGAACTCACTCTCCCATGGCTGGATGTAGCGGTACAGATTGGGAATCAGCTGATCCTCCTCATGACTCATGCCAGAACGGAAGTGAGTGATGCCCACATCTGTCTGTTTGGACCACCTGGTTATGCAAATTAAAAAATTCTCATGATACAAATTAACACCAGTTATCACACTAAACGTAGTTTATTGGCATTTATATTTATCACTATGTCTGGATGTGATGTACAAAAAATTTTACCTCAGGTCAGACTGTGGGATGAGCACGTGCCCCATAGAAAGCATACCCAGACCTCCTAACTCCTTGGGGGTGTAGAAGACGACAGGAGGGAAACGGCTAGGCATTTTGGAGTTCAGACCGATCTTGATACGGGTCTGGATCTTATTTTCACATTTCACCAAAAGGTCCAGCAATTCCTGAGTGTTAACCACAGCTTCACGGAAATAGGTCATCAGACCAATCAGAGCCGTGTTCCATTTGTTCACGATCTGAAAAGGGCAAAGAAGTAAAATAAGAAATAAGAGAAACCCATAGTATAATACAGTATCAGTATTATTTTAATATAACTATTTTGTACTATTCGAGTACTATAAACGTGTGGTCATGGTGAGGTCATAATTTCCTTTTCCTTTCTCATCCTATACCTTGGTGAAAGTGGTGGATCCAGAGGCCATGAGAATCTGTCTCACTCTGTTATGGAACCTCTGCATTGATTCATCATCCACTCGCAGGAAGCACTGTGCCGTCCTTTCCTTGGTCACCTGAAGACAAATATATAGATTTCAGTTAGCGATTCAAACCACAAACCAAAAGATATTATAAGCTTACAATGATAGAAATGTGTACTGTAGTGTACTGACCTCATTCTGCAGGTTCCACACTCCATCCTTGTGGGTGAACTCCTCATAGCTGGTGCGGCATTTGGGCAGGATGCGGCACTCAAATCCACACATGTTGAAAAGCAGGTTAGGGTTGTCTTTACTGTACACCGACACAAAGCTGTTCTCCCACTGCACGGTGGTCACGGAGCGAGGAAGGCGGTTCTTAATGTCCCAGAACACGGCACGGCCCCTTGACAAATCACAGAGAAACAAACATCAGTACAACCGTATATACTTTATATATACAGCACAACCATATATACTTTAAAGCAGAAATTTAAGACGGTTAGTGTGTCAGCACTTACAGGTTAACATCATGCTTCATCAACCTCATCCTTGCATCTCTGGGCCAACACTTCTTATTATTGTAGCCTACAATGTTCTCGTTGTTGGGATCAGGGTGTTCAGTGAGGTAGCGTTGGATCAGATCCCTGGCTTCATCAGCAGAAAACCTGAGAAAGCAAGAATACTCTTGAGTCCCTATTCATTTATTATAAACTAAAAATTTTGCAATACATACAGGATGTCAAACCACATGTACTTAAGTTCATATTGAAACACTCAGCATATTTGCTCAACACATTCCCATTTGTTCCTGACTTTTCAAACATCCTGTTCATTAAGAAAACTGCTATAGTAATGGTTTATAATGGTCAAAAGTTGTACTGCAGGTGACCCTGACCTGAAGAACATGTGGATGCGGTCGATGTATCTGCAGTACAGGCGGATGGGGTGGGCACTCTCTGTAGTACTGTCCTGGAAGCTGAGGAAATCGTTGGGCATCTGTGGGGGTCCAGCCATCTCACTGGCACGGTGAAGACCCAGGACGAGCAGGTCCATCACCAGCCCGTAGTACTGCACAATGAAGGAGGCAAACTGCAGGCCCCTGATGATGCCATAGGAGTTGGTGTGGTTCATATCCTAAAGCAAGGCAAGAACAAGCTAATCAGACATGGTCGATAATGATACTTGCATCTAGTATGGATATGGAGGACAATCTGAATCAGTTAAAAAGCATTTATACATTAACTGGCCTATAATTATATTCCATCACTGCAGTTTATAGAAATGGAAATTGTTCTGTGTTCCTATAAAACGACGACACCGCAGTAATAATTTTATCAACATTTTTTATTCCACATTTTTTTCTATTTTCATAGAACATGCATTTACCTACAGTAACGATTTTCCACCACATGTTCTAGATAAGATGTTTTCATGGAGAAATTATAGCTATAGGAGCTATATGTGACTCAGATACAGAAAAAATCCTAGGCAAGTCTGCTGGAACTTGTTTATCACTTGTGTGTAGTTTTTTGTTACAATGCTTTCCCGATTTGCAAAGAAAATTTGAAATTTAATACTTAAAAATCATTGTACAAAACTTTACAAATCAACTGTATCAGAGTGAACCGCCCGAAAGGTTTTCAAATAAGCAAATTATCCATGTTTTTTGCATGTAGCAGACCTTGTAGTTGATGACCACGTTGTTCTTTGCCGTCATGTAATCGGCAATGTTGTGGTCGACGATGAGACGCAGAAGCCTGTTAAGCAGCGTCAAGTCGATCTTTTCGTACATCTTCTCATAGCGTGACTCCAGCATGACGTTACACTCTCCCTCTGTGGTCTCCCACACATCTTGCAGGTTGTTGATTCCTGGAAAAAACATTTTTGACAATTACTTGGATTACAATTTCTGGATTATCAGATGGCCTGGACTTGCCTCTGACCATGTCTAACAACGAAGGGCAGCATTATCCCTCACCTTGGCACCACTTGTATACCAGCAGTGGAGGTGGCTCTGTGTCAGCAGGTTTGATCCAAGGTGGGAAAAGTCTGCGCTTGTCAGCCTCATACCACAAGTACTGGTCCAAGTAAGCATCTGTGATCTTCTCCAGAGGCTCCACGTCGTACACAGGCACTAGGTGACTGTACAGGTCCATAAACTCGATGCCCACCTGGAGAAATTACAAACAGCACTGAGACACACATGGCTGAACAAAGAAATCATGAGAGAGACTATAAAAAGGCTTAATACCATCTCAGTGCTTATACATGTTTACATATTCACCTCTTTGAACGCTCTCTGAGTTAGGAGATGACGCTTGATCCTGGACAGAGCCTCGTGAGGATTGTCGTAGGCCTGCTCGATCAGACCCAACTCTTCACGCTGGGACTGATTCAACCTTGACTTCACACTAACACACACACAAAACAAACAGTCAGCAGGCACTCAAAATATCGAAATAATGTTAAATCATACGTAAATAAATCACAATGAGTGCTCTGTATTATCTGCTTGGATGTCTTGTTGGAAGAATCTGCACTCACCTGTAAGCCTCTTTGAGCCTCTCCAGAGCCAGGATGAGCAGCTTGGTGTCGTGTTTGTATGAGAGAGGGGGAAAGGGAATCGGGGAGAAGCGTCGACTCTCCAGCCAGTGCACGGTGGTGGTGTAGATCGCCACAGCCTCTTCAGCAGTAATGTATGGTCCATCCTGAGACAGACCAAGTCAGGAATGATACTGCTGCTATGTTTATAGTTTCATTAAAGACAAGCTCCAGTATGTAACAGATAGCACATCTAAAACTTTACCTTCAGGTAGTTGTGCTGTCTCTCCTGCTCTGCCTTCAGGTAAAGTCGTGTGAGGCGGCCAAGGTTTTTCTTGCAGACGGTTTTGTCCACAGTTGCTCCTCGCCTGATTCGCTCTCGGTTGTAATGTGCCGTGTTGGTCCACCAGTCAGCTTTGGCCTTGACATATCTCAAGATCATGTTTTCAATGGGGGTGGGAAGCCCTGGAACCTGTAAAAGAATGACATTACAACAATCAATATGCATGACTGAAACGTTATCTATAAGATGGTTGTGATCTGAATCAACAATACACAATGCTTTAAAATACACAATATATGAAGAACTGAATATATACCTTCCAGGGAATGTTGGCCTTCCAGCATCTCCAGGACTCACTGAGATGCTGCAGAATGGTCCGGGCTTTGTTCTGTTTGATTCCCTCAGGCATCATGTCCAGGATGTCATGCATCACAGCTGCTCTCAACTCCAAGTCAAAATGAGACTCCACACGCTGTTTGGTCACCGTCTTAGCGACTCCCTTGGAATGCCGACCTGAACAATATCATGAGAGTAATTTACTACGTTCTCTCCCTTCACCAACAAAATCCATAGTGATACAGGCATGTTTCCTGTAAATACATTGTACTTACCTTCGAACTGCCTGGCCAACAGGTTGCCAAGCCACCTTTCCAGCAGAGGAGTGATGCCCCTCATGAAGAAGAGCCACACTCTCCATCCTGGAGCCCAGAAGCCACAACCTGGACCCTTCCCAACTGGACCCTAATAAGAACAACATACTGAAATGTTCTCTGTGGTCAACAGCATTTAACTACTGTATCTATAAACCTGCACTTACGGTGTTGAAGCGATAGTAAATGAGATGTTTCAAGTCCTTGCACATCCTGATCTGCCTCATCAGTTTGTACTTGTAGCGGTACATTCCAGTCAGCTGACCAACATGGGCAAAGATATACTGCAGTCCATCTGCCAGCTACAGAGAAACAAGAACACTATATGACCAAGATGTTTTTCAATACACCCGAGTCTTACAGGTACGTTTAAACGTATATTTATAGGTTTGTTTTAGTAATAAGGTGTACCTGGAACGCATCAACATTCCCCAGTCTGTACTGCACATGGCTATCCACAACTAGCTTGCTCAGACGAAGAACCTCACGGCACAAGTGGAACGCATTCCCAAATCGGGACTTCTTACGCTCCTGGAAAAGTGGAACATCACAATCAGCAGAAGCATACAAACAGATTAGTGCCTCGTGTACATTAAAACAATCTCCTTTTAGATTGTGTTTAAATGTAGAAAAAGCCAGAATCGACTTACTTTTGTGGTGAGGGTTTTCACAGGCTTCAAGTTGAAGTTGTAGTCCAAATGCAGGTAGTTGAGGTTCTTTCTGTGAATCAGCAAGTTGAGCATGTTGTAGCCCTGTCGACACACCTGGAGCCCCACCTCCACCCAGTCCAGCTTTGTGGACTGAAAGAATTTGGTGGCCTTGAATGAACGGAAAAGGTACCTGTGGACAAACAAAAAAATAATAATAAAATCACCAATACGGCATATCTGTGAAGGCATTATGTCTAAACAAAATTCTCCATAAAATACATGTAGAAGAACTACCCACTACATGTTAATACATAAATCCTCACCTCTTCTTCTGTGCTTTAGGTGGTCTGTGTTTGAGTGCATTGAGCACATAGTACTTCAGGAGCTTCTGATAAGAGACACGCACTTTCACAGGCTGCCCTGCAGGGCAATGCTCACGGTACCTAAAGAGAGAATACGACATATATGAAAGAAAAGCCTGAAGAAATATTATTCCTCTGAACTACACGTCAGTATATTACTCTAAACTCACCAGTTCTTGATGAGAGGAACGTCGATGGCACGACGGGTTCTCCCTGACCGCAGGTTGAATGGACGAGGTGCCCACAATAAAGCGATTCCGTTGGCTGTGTTGTCAGTATACAGAGGTGTCTCTTTAAGGAAAGGCTCCACATACTCCGGCAGCTCGAACTCCTCGTCATCATCAGGCAGTGGCTCCTGGCTCTGAGGAAGACCAGCAAATATTCTAAATTAAGAGTCTCATTTATAACGGTGGAAGAAATCTATTTTACTCAATACAACAAGTAAAATAACAAATCCAATCTGTTTCAATGATCATTAGACAGAAAAAAAAGAGTCCACTCCACCATGCTGATTAACATTCATTATAAATACTATAACCAATAAACACTTGCATTTATATTAGTATATTCAATATCATGACTAGTATAGTGTAGGGATGTCCCGATCCGATCTCAAAGATGGGAATCGGGCCGATCAAGGCATTTTTTTAAAAGATCGGAATCGGCTTTACTGAAGCCCGATCCTTTGTTTTACGTCAGTGGTCACACAGGTGTCATAAACGGAGAGTACAGTTTGTGCAGGACGTGGCTATAATGTCTGCTGTGTGGAAATACTTTAAATGAGAAAGCGAAACAAGTCCAACAGTGAAGTGTAATGTCTGCAATGCGAGCATTTCACGAGGCGGTAAGAGCAGAGCCGCGTTCAATACTACCAATTTGTTACGGCACCTAAAAAAATAAACACTCAGCCGAATACAGCGAGTTTATTCAGGCAACTCGGGCAAAGGCTGCACCTAAGCAACATATGCTAGCAGAAACTTTTAAAAGAAGAGAGTAATTTTCTCGAGACAGCGACATGGCCAAAAAGATTACACAGAGGGTGATTGAATTCATCGCTGTGGATGACCAGCCTATCACTGTGGTAGAAAATACAGGTAATAAAGTAAAATAAATAAATAAAAGTACATTAAGCAATAGCTTGGATGCAGGCAATTTTTTCCTAAAGCACTGCAGAGCTATTCAGTTGTTTAATATATACATTGGATTAATTTTAATAACTGTAATGTACTTGAAGTGTGACTGTGTGAACAGTATTATCTAGTTCTTATAAAGACAACATATAGAAAATAGAAGTATCGGTTTGAGCCTCGGTATCGGATCGGGAACAAAATTAATGACTCGGATCGGGAACAAAAAAAACTTGATCAGGACATCGCTAGTATAGTGTAATTATATCACCAGGTGCGACACAAACATCTTAATCATATTAAAAGAAACTTTTGATTCTACACTAAACCTTCTCATCCTGTATTATTTCACATCATCATTACGCTAAGGTTTTATCATGGAGGAGGTAGATATTATATTTCTCAGTTCTAAGGAACTGATACCGTTTTACAGGCTTAAGCCACTGGATGTAAATGTTAAACTCAGTTTTTGATATGCTGCTTACTTTTACAGAGTGTCTGTGAGAGATGGGATTGATCAGTGGGTCAAAGTAGAAGGCAGGCAGATCAGGATCCTCTGTCTTGATGAACACCACATTAGGTGTGTGGTACCTGGGTATGAATCAGTCATTAGTGGATTAGCTTCAGGTATCTTGTTTTATTTTTCCTTCCACAAAGTGTGACCATCAAACAATGAAAGGAGAACGTACCAAGTGAGGTGCACGTGATGCGGAAGGTTGTTGTACAGGTACGGGAACGCGATCTTGTACTCGGTCCTGATAGGCTGTCTGATGATGATCTTGTTGATGTCATTAAACTCGTTCCAGTCTTCATCCCTGTAACACAAAGCAGATTTCCATCACGCTTTCTATCATGCCAGTGAGCGAAGCGTCAGGATGATACGGTTATAAAAGCACATACTGTAAATTGATGTCTCTGACTAGGGGTTCAAATTTAGGTCCTCCAGGAATGGCCATGTTCAGAGCCTTTGAAGTGAAGAAGGCCTTCAGGTCAAACAGGTAAAAGTAGTTTTTATCCACCAAGTCAGTAAGGAGCTGATTGGCCAAACGATACAGTGTAGACATCATGGGCAAACTGAACTGCCAACGTCTGTACGTAGTTCCATTGACATACCTGTGAGAGAAAGAGGAAAAAACACCAGTAAGACAAGGGCCTAGGTCAAGTAGTTCTATTTTTATTGTCCCTCACTCACTTTGTATCCTTCAGAGGCTGATGCTCATAAAACCACTCTGCCACAGAGCTGTCCTCCTCAGGGTCCAGCTCCATCTGAATGGCCTCCAGAGGCTCCACATCAAGGATGTTATCTGCATAATCCAGGGGAGGCTCTTCATCATCGAATGGAGGGAAACGCATGCGCTTGAAGTGTCGTCTGTCTCTTTTCTCACGTCGCATCATAATCCACATTGTACTAGTTTTTAAAAAATAAAACGGATGTTACTGATTAAGAGACCTCATGATTTAGCATCTCTATCACTAAAGACTAAAGAAAAGTGTGCAGTAAATAACAGTTTAATCAGAGAACAGTTTAATCTCACCCCCACTGTGCGATGTAGACAGGCTCAATGACCCAGGGAATTTCATTAACAAAGGAAATAGCTCCAGTGATGTGGTAAAGCACTGGTACATCTCTGATCTGCTCCCAGGGCATGGGCATGTTCTCCAGCAGCTTCAACACTGCATGAGGCATGTACTTCAGAGCACTATAAACAAAAATGATCAACAATTAACAAAACATCATAAAATGCGTCTTACCCATAAGTCACACTGTGCATTAAACCATATTAACTCTGTGCTGAAGAACTGGATGAGGTTCTTTACAGTGAATGGGCATGTTTTACAAGTTCTGAAAGTGCTAGACTTTACTGTAGCTCCTGTGCAAATATTTGTTATTTGGTTTAGTTTCACACTGACCGTAATTAAATGTACCCACAAAAAAAACAAAACAAAAAAAAAACCACACAACTTGAGCTGAGGGTCATCCATGGCTGGCATGATCTTTCTAAAACTCTTTCACTGATAGGAAATACACCAATGGAACTTGATCAACAAACCTTTGCCATGTACTCAAAGAAATCTCAAAAACCAGAGCTGCCACTCTAGACATTTATAATAAATACCTAAACATTTTAAAACATGTGTATGTATCCACAACTTATTTCTCATTTTCCCCCCAAAATCCTGAAATAAAAATCACATTTCTGCAGGACTACAGATTTGCACGTTTCCTGTTTGGTTTATTTCCTAAAGTTGGGTGAAATCACTTTCTCAATGCAATCAAACTGCACTCGAGTTCACATGGGACCAGACCAACTCACTACAACATAGACCTTTTTGACCAGCTTCTTCTACTTTTGAACCGTTCAGGAATTTCGACCAAAAATAAATTGGCTCGTTGGCGGAAAATTATTATCTCATCTGGAAGCAAATAAAAGTGGGGTTTTTAGTGCAAACTGTAGTGGGCGTGAAAAGAATGTACGGTGGTCTGCTGGCAAAACATTGCCTTTTCTGCCTATTTGCTGACTCAGAGTTTCCTTCAGGTTATACGCCTACAAACAAAAGCATCTTACATACCATTCACACTGCACAGAATAATCTAGATCATCTAATTAATATATTAATCTCTGTAATAATGGCGGCACGGTGGTGTAGTGGTTAGCACTGTCGCCTCACAGCAAGACAATCTGGGTTCAATTCCCGGTCCGGGCCGTTCT
>JAOVVH010000059.1:20644361-20661900 GCA_028566435.1 Scorpiodoras heckelii | reverse complement strand
TGGACTGGCATTTCATCCAAGGCGTGTTTTGGCACAGTGTTTTGGGATAGGCTCTGGATCCGCCATGACTCTGATCATGAAAACGCAGTTACCGAAGACGTATGATAACAGTACGAATGATGATTATCAAGCAATTGTCTTAAGAGTTCGTCTTCATTTGCACGTGACGCAAGCTCACCAGGCTGTTTAAACTGTATGTCAACTATTAAAGCGATTTATCTTGATATATAAGCAACATAATGTCTTAGTGTAAGGATTAGCAGCCTTGTTGTTGCATCTCTGTAAAGACAGACCTCTAGCCTGTCTTGTAAATCTAAATGTCAGTGTAAATGCTTAGCAATAAAACATGCCCAGAACATTGCAGTTGTGTTTACTGGATCTAAGTCATTATTTGATCTGAACCCACTTTTAAGAAAAGTACTTTAGCAGACATGATAAACATATGAAACATCTGGCTGTAGTTCTGCATCTTCAGTTTGGCTTGTGTAGCAAATTCTGTGTTCAGAGGTCAATTTTTTTTTGTAAATTATTTAGCTGAAGGTAGCTGCTATATCCACTCAGCATTGAACAGGAACTGGAACTCTTGTGGGAACCCCCTGCCCTGATCTGAACAGCATGACCTGTCCTTATAAGGCTCTGTGAGTATTCTGAGCACTGGGAGGAGGAGGAGACGGAGGAGGCCGCAGCATTTCCAGCCAAGCAGCCTTCTAACTTCCGGAGCTGGGATTTCTGACTGGCATGTGACTAATATAGCCAGGCTGTGCCATGCCCACAGAGCAACACACAGCCTGTAAGGGAGTGGCTGTGGGGCACAGGGCCCTTGGGATGAGTGGAATGCTTAGAGTTCCTCTACTTGTCCCATCTCGCGCAAGTCTGATGTCAGAAGTTTTTTGCATTCATCCAGGGGGAGGCATATGGTATTATATTACTGCTAAAAGGGGTGTTATTGTGAAAACAGTCAGTGTTCTTGTATTTTGGAGAACGTGTGGATACGTCACCTCATGCAGTTTAGTGACAGTAACTGCCTATTTTTACACAATTACACACTGTATCTAGTTTACATGAGGGATACATTTGCATACTCAATACTGATATAGCAATCAATATACAGTGCAAGCGAGTGCAGCTCCAGTGACCTAAGACCTGGGAATGGGCCTGCAACTTAAACAACTCAAACTGTCGACTGAAAAGGGTGATAAGTAAAAGGAAAGCCTTTTATAACTGTGAAGCAGCAATTAAAAAGTTTTTGTTCCTCCTGAGGTGTTCTCCAGTCTCCACAGTCTGACTTAAACCAATTAGAGGCTGATTAGTTAAAGTGACCTGTCCTGATTTGTTTACCTGTTTGTTTAGCTGCATGGTTCCTGCACATGTGCAGCTTGATCATGTGACTTGATCAGCCTCGAGCCCAGTTCAGATTTTTAAAGCATGCCTGGGAAGGCTGAAGATCTCCAACTCTGAATTAAATAAGCTCGAACAACACAGCATCATTAAGAAAAGATAAAAAAGTATGTAATCATTAATTAAGGACTGTGAGTGTTGTTCGTGCTTGGGTGATTTCCGGCATTTCAGCGTGTCCTTGCCGAAGGTGGTTGTTTTCTCGTCAGTATATTTCTCACTTAGGGGTACATTTCAGTCTCATAACTTTCCTACACACTCGTCAGGAATGACAGTTGCTCTTTGGTTTAATCAGTTACGTGTAGCGTGAAACCATGAAACCAAACCAAATAGCAAACAAAATTTTTTGTCTGATTTGGACTCGGTAAACAATTAGTGTACAGTGCGGTTCATAGATGCGTAGGAAAACTAGAAGAATGCAGGGAAGTTAGGTGCATCAGGAGTACACAATTCTTAATGAAGTTATCTTTCTCTTTTAGAGCGCTCACACTTTCACTCGTTCCTACCTTTTCCTTCCAACTATTATTATTCCTACCCTAGTTACCGGATGCTTGAATTTTTTGGGCTGTTTGGTTCAACAATAGAAGGAGCTTATGGTTTGACCCTTTGACCCTACTTTAACTGTAACACCTTAAGTCTGGCGTGATGGCTTGCCCTTAAACCTTTCCATATTCTCCATCTGTCCACAGTCCCCTCCCCTACAGTAACAGCTGAGAGGTGTGTTTATGTCTGCCGGCTATTGAACCTCCTCCCACTCGATTCCAGCTCTTTTTTTAAAGCGGAGGAATGGTGCATATCTTTATGGAACACTTAAAAAGTGCCAGTTAAGCCAACATGCTAGATAAGCGGAAAAAACTAGCGCCGTCGGGAGTCGTGTATCCCTGCATGTGTATGTGCTGTAGGGAGTGGCGTATATACAGGCTTTTTAGACACTGAAAAATGTTAATGCAGATGGGACCTAAGCCCAGATTTGATCGGCTACTTAGAAGATCTTTTTATCCTGCAGAGTCCGAAGAAAGGAAATTTCCTACTTCACACTTACATAATCTTGCTGTGAAATGTATGACTCACAACATCTTGAGAGGATGAGTATGATGGTGTAAAAGAGGCAAGACTTCATGTAAATATATGCACTCATATTGAGAATTGATGACTTAAGCTTCGTCTAGTTGATGACAGTTTCCTGACCCACATAGTGTCAACCACAACACCATATAAGATATATTCTTTTGATTACCACATAGTGTGCAAACCCTGGGTGGGGCAGAGGTTTGTTCCTCTCTGCTGATGACTTGTATTCTCTAATTACTTTTACTCGCTTTCAGCTGTCAGTTTTCCACCCATATGGCTTGCTTTCTTTTGTTCTGACATCACCGTTAGATCCCCTGTTTTTATCTGACATCCCTCTCTTCTTTACACACCTTCTTTTGCTTGTGTATAAATAAGCAGGTCTGTCTTTAAAGGTAAAGTCAACAGTTTTGGGTGTAAACTTGCTGGTTTGAAGCGCTAAATGTAAAACTGTTGGTGGTGCATGACGGAGACTGGAGTTTCTGCTGTGAGCATTTGGCTGCTTCATTGACTCTACAGCCAAAAAATTGCCAAAATGATAAACTTTGTTCCGACTTAAATCGCTGACAGCACCTTCACCTCCTCCTTCAGCTTCAGATCTACCCTGCCATAAAATCTCTCTCTCTTACTGTCCATTATCTTCTCTTCCTATTTCACCTCCTCCTTTCTGTCATTATTTTTCCCAGCCTTCTTTGGTCCATGATCTCTGTGGCTTTCTCACACTTTTCCCCTGAGCTTCCACCGCCATCGCCCAGGGCCATGACACATCAATAAACAAAGAGAGACTCTTTCAGCTGGAGACTGCCCTGACACCAAATTCTCAGAGATTGTTAGGAGAGATAGGATTGTGGGAGCAATAGGACAGTCAGCTGTGCGTCACCGGGAGGGAGAAGTCCAAGTTTATTATTGTTCTGCTGTCTGCCGTGGGGTTCTGTATTCACGCTGGAGCAGGACAGAGCGGAGGTGAGCCGCATGCTTCAAATTACAGCCGGTCACACCACCGCTGTCCCAGCTTCACTGTAAATCTTCCTGTAAATCTTGCAGACTTTCAAAGAAAAATGTACCCGTGTGCAGTTTGTAACTTTTTTAGAACAGTTTCCTGGCTCTCACTTTGGCGCAATCGTCCGTGCAACAGTTTCTACAAATAGATCGGTCTTGGTGTTGCAGTATAAATAGCTCGGCGAGAAGAGGAAGGAGGGAGAAGTAGAGAAAGAGGTGGGGACAAAGAGTGAGAGGAAAGAAGGAGATGTGTAATCTGTAGAGGGCAAATATTTTCACCCTACACTGCAAAATCCCCAGTAGAGCATTAATAGCTGGGCACAAATGTACAGTGTAAGTGTTAATTCCACACTAGAGAATTTGCTGCGAACTCTTGCCATGCAGCATCTGAATTAGAGCCTCTCTCAGCTTTAGTGTAACATAAGGAGATACATTTACAGCACATGCGGCCCAGGCAGGGATAAAATAAGTTTTATGTGGCGCTGAAAAGAGTGTATGAGGTTTATTTGGCTCTGCGTAGGTCGCAGATGGTTGTCAAGAAAGAAAGAGACTTTGCATGTCTGCCTCAGAACTTACTCATTCGCAGTAAACACTGCTGTTTGTATACCTTCATATTGATCACTGTGCCTCACGATAAAGTGGTTCCTGAAGATAAATGAATGGGAAAACGTTTGATTATGATCACTATCATGTGTTCATGCATGATCTTTCAAGAGTGCAGGGCAATGCTAAATAAACTGATTCAATTTTCAGTTCCTGTGTGAAGAACCAGAGAGCCTACAACTACAATATATTAAACAGTTGTTTATAATCATGATGGTCAAGTACTGTAGATGCTCTCAAAAACAGAAGTGGGTAAAGAGGGAAGGCAGTGGGTTTCACTGACATGCACCGAAGCATGAAATTATGTAGTGCTGCTTGTGCAGTAAAAGTAATTCAGTGGTGTTTTGTGAAATTGCTCTTGTATCATTTGGGCTGCAGGCCATAAAGACTTCAGAAGGAGGGCAAAGAGGAAGAGGAAGAGGAGGAAGAGGCGGAGGCAGGCAGTGAGATGCTTTTGGGAGGACTGAGCTAGTAAGACAGGAAGTGAGTGTGAGCAGGAGAGTGTGAGTTTAGAGTGAGGAGGAGTGGGGTGTGTGTGTGTGTGTTTCAATTTGTGATTTCCCACAGATGTTGCACCACGTGAGTGTTCTCAGGAGACATGTAAGTGTTCGTTCTGCCTGTGGAGACGTGACCCGGGTTAGACTCGGTGTTGAAGACGATCTCACACCCAGACCACTGGCACTAAGCTGTATTTAAGAGCAGGAGGTGAGGCGTGACAGAACAGGCCTTTATCTGACACTCCTTTTTTTCTGTTTACTTATCGTATCTTTAGGCAGACCTTGACAATAAGCTTGTTTGGGCTTTGTCCCATATCCTTGTGCTTGTTGGGTATCTTTGTGGCAGGTGATCAAAGGGCAAGAGCGGCTCATCAGTGAAAGAGATATGACTAGTGAGAATGAAATAAAGGCATGATCACCAATAACAGGCTGCTTTCTAGATAATGCTTGTTTGTCTGTGCTGTGCCATTGACGACGGTGATAAATATATGGATATAAAACACATCGTAAATGTGTACCCGGGCTAATGTTTGAACATTCGTTGCATTGGTAAGTGTAGATAAGTAAACCTTAGTGAGGTGGCTGAGTATTTGTCTCTGTGCTGGCCATGAGGTCTGACTTAGTCTCCTCCCTGCACTTTCTCTGACGTTTGTGTTATTAGTGAAAGAAACAAAAGCTCACACCGTCTGGAAAACATTACACAGATTCCTGCAGGCGGGGCTCTGCTTCTGCGAGAGAGCTAGAGCTAGAGAGAGAGAGAGAGAGAGAGAGAGAGAGAGAGAAAGAGAGAAAGAGAGAGAGAGGATTTCTTAGAACACAGCTGAAGCTCAGAAAAACTTTATACATTGTTATATTGTATTATTTATTATTGCGGCCTTTCGGCACCTGGAGGACTTCTCCAACAGAATTTCATTGTTTTGCAATGACAATAAAGATTCTAATCTAATCTAATCATGTGCAATTATTGGACTTTATTGTCCACTAGATGGCACCCTACAGATGCGTTCAATGGCGGTGACCTTGTTTATGGCCTGTGCGTGTGTGTGTGTGTGTGTGTGTGTGTGTGTTTGGGAGGGAGTGTGCTTTTTTAATTATAATAAAATAGATGAAGATTTCATTTGCAAAACTATAGAAGCCAAGATTTCCCTTTGGTTATAGAGGTTTAAACAGGATTAGGGTTATGGGTAAGAATAAGCATACCATTTAGATGAAGTCAGTACCTCATACAGATAGTCAAACCAGTGTGTGTGTGTGTGTGTGTGTGTGTGTGTGTGTGATTATCTCTGTGTGAGAATCCAACGTCCTTCTTTATTCAATTATAGGATTGGGGACAATTCACTGGTCCCCATAAAGAAAACAGGGAAATGATTTCACTTTGTTTACTAAGATTAAGTTTAGCAGTAGGTAGATTTATAAAAATGACTAATCCACCGTAATACATCTTAAATATGGAACATGTGGTCAGTCAGATTTAAGAGAACGTATTGCGTATAGTTTACATAAGAATATGAAGTTCACATAGTATTAGCGTAAACCAGTTGCATTATGACGTCCCGTGAGCATTTTTGCTCTGATGAGAACTATAACGATAGTGTTACATGAAGTAAAATATGAGGTGTAGAATAGTACAGTGGTTGTAGCAGAATGACAGTGACCTGGACTTGATCATCAGTTAAGGTGAGAACATGGAGTTTGGTTTTATTCAGAGCTTTGAAAATATGTCAGCAAATCATGGTGAATGTAGGAAAACAAATTATGCTGATATAGCGCAGTCCAATCATGTGGACCCGATGTATGTATTTAAATTAAGTAAAATAAGCAAGCTTCTTTTTTTTCAGTACACACATCAGTGGGTACTGGGACACGTCAGTGGGTACTGGGACAGTGGGTCGGTGGCTACTGGGACTAGCACTTAAAGAAGTAAAATCAAACTGTGTGTTTACAAGTAACAAGTGGATTATCCTGTGTTGTGCATGGTAGTAAAGAAATAACAGTGTAGTGTTTATTCTCCCAAAACTATCCAAAGATAGTTTTGTTGCAGAATTTGATTTCTCTCTTTCTCTCTCTCTCTCTCTCTCTCTCTCTCTCTCTCTCTCTCTCTCTGTGTGTGTGTGTGTGTACACTGATTTATCATTGTTAATCATTGTCAATCATTGTAATCATTCGCATTGCACAGGAGATATGTCTCTTCTGGCCTATGTCTCTTTATTGAACTGTGTCATAAAACGGATCAACCTCGGCCCCGAGACATTAGATGTACTGCAGAGTAAAGTTCCACCAAAATAGCTGATTATACCTTACAATGGATAGGGAGTGGCTGGTATCAATAGCTGGGCTACAACCTGCTGTCTTTCAAAATAAGCTCTCATGTTTGGCATTCATAACGGTTTTTTTTTTTTTGCTTTGCTGTTAACCAATGTGACGTCATACGCAGAATACCGTGAAGAAGCGAAGCTGAAGCTGGTTTCTTTCTTTTCCCAGATTACAGGTTCATGCAGCACATGTAGTTTAAGTGACAATCGTGTCAGGTGTTTACACAGAGCGACACGCCCCCTACCTTTACAGCTACCTCTCTACCTTTGAGATTGTATATGCAATAGTTTATACACACATACACTAATAATTTAGTAAGTACATTAGAGATGCACAGCCAGGCTCCAGTTTTAAGATGGACACCTTTTAGACGGTTCACATATTCTGTTTTCTGATTTCTTGTGTGTTGTAAGATGCATCTGAGCTGGAAGAGCAGAAACGGACTATGTATGGTGGTTTGGAGTGCTGGATGAAGAAACTCCTGTTAGTGAAATCATTGTGGTTAAATGTGCAGTCGGCATTATCTCCGAACGGTGCTTTAATCAGCCCTAAATCTTTGCTAAGACCGTCTTAAATCTGCTTCTGCTAGCAAAACCTGTGCTGACAGAAGCACAGGGATGTAAAAACTAAGGAAGGAAGGAGGGGGAACACTTGGCATAATGAAACAGAGGGCATTTAATATATTTAATGCACTTAATGCTGAATACAGGCTTTTCTTAGAAGCTCTTACAGCAAATTCATAATTCTTTTGCTATACTGTGCAGTGTGCATTCCCTCTCTCATTCCCACTCGCCGTAACCACATTTGAGACCCCTGCCTTGGTTTGTTAAATGCCATTGTAAAGCTCTGAGCTGGCTCCAGTGCAGTGCGGTAGGAGAGACCGAGCGTGTGTGAGAGAGTGCGCAAGGTATGAGAGGGTGGGGAAGAGGGCGAAGGGGAGTGTGTCCCTTTTCATAGGGCCTTGCACCTCTGTGGAGGGAGAGAAAGAGAGAACGAAAGAGAACGAGTTGAGAAAGGAATACCAGGAGAAGAAATGGCAGCTGAAGAGTTTCTTTGACGAGGGTTTGCGTTCCATCTCTGACGTGGAGATTTTATTTTGGAAAAAGAAACATAGAGCAATACACCGGAAAAGAAGAAAAGATGAAGTATCGAGCTATGGTAAGTAGTCAACTGTGTCCAGTGAATAAGTTTGTAACTGTGCTGTTGGAAGTAGCCTTGACATTTGAAGTGACATTGAAGCGTTGACGTGAACATTACTGAGCCGTGCTAATTGCTCTGTGGACGTGGACGGAGTAGGAGAGGAGCTTTAGCATTGGTTTTTTTTTTTCCCGTTTGTTACATGCTTTGTCTTTGCTATATTTCAGAAGACATCATTTGTCACATTGTGATGACACAGATGTTGTGCTGTAGTAAATATCCTGTCTTAAAAGCTATTTTGTTTTAAAGCTTTCGGTTACTTGGGTAGCTATCTCTAAATCAGTCTTCTTTATCAACCCAGTCAGTTGAGTCAGCTGAATACCTCTGTGTGTGTGTGTGTGTGTGTGTGTGTGTGTGTGTGTGTGTGTGTGTGCGCTCCATCACAAAATACAGCCAAAGTCTCCCTGGAGAATTGTCTGAGACAGCTGAATGGAGAGACTAAAGAAGTGAGAAAGTGATGGTGATAACGTAACTGCTGTTTCTCAGTAGGCCGTTCCACCCTGTGAATTTCTTCCTGTCTGTGTCACCTCACCTGCAGTTCTTACACCACAGTTGGTCCTTTTATCCTGTACATATATATTTGGTAGACACTTTTATCCAGAGCAATTTTCAAAAGAGCTCAAATCAAATCCGAGCATACAGCCGAGGGCCTGGGATTTAACCCCGAAACCTTCCAGGGTGCTAATAAATAAAACTGCTGAGGTTTTAGTCTCGTAGAATTTCCCCAACCATCAAACCTGGTTTAGATGCACCTTCAGATGAACGTTGATCGGCTGATGCGGCTGTATTCAGTTGCAGACATAGAAATGTTTTAAGAAGACACTTCTTTTCTGGCTTTCAACAAGAGTTTCGGAGTAATTTCGCCTGTGTAATTCTTTCATTTAACATTCAGACATCCAGTGTCACGGCACATGGCATCTGAAAAGTACAGAAGATTGTGCAGCAGATAAGGAAGATGGAAGCCAAAAGCTGTAGAAATAGGGCGTGATAATGATGAAAATGATAAGCCTGACAATTTTACTCAATAGTAATGAATCTTGTTGACGTGGTGCAATTTGAATTCAATTATGCCTGTTTCTTATGTATGTTCGAAGCCTTTAAAAACAAAAATACAAGTATAAACAGAATCAAGTGCTTAATAAGCCACTGCAATGTGTGATTTCGTGCACACAGATCAATATACGTCAATATTCAAAACATCTAGTCAATAAGTAAATAAGTGTTATTTAAAAAGTGCGTGCATATTGCTGTTTGAAATGAATGACACTCATTTGTCAGTTATATCCGGTTTAAAGCCGGAGCGATGTGCCTCTGTGCGTGCTGTTTCGAAAGAGATTCCAGCCTGAGGTCAGCATGCCTTCACACACCTCACGGATCGATCCTCATCTCGGCTGTACAGCTCATGACTGTACGCTTTCATAAAGTGTTGCATGCTTTTAAAAAATGTTGAGCTTGACTGAAGGACAAATGAGAAACAACAGAGGAAGTGTCTGCATTACATTAGCGTTCCTTCTTCGTCTGACCCTCCGAAGGAGCTTAAGAGGAGCTCAAGCTTGCCGTGAATACCGAGCATTGTCTCGCAGGTTGGCCTAAAACGCATCACTGCCAAGAGCTGTTTTTATTTTAAATTCCATTTGTTTTGTGTATGAGTTCATCCTTTGCGAATATAAATGTTCATCAAAAACGAGTTTGTATTCATGTCCTGAAGGCCAGTGTCTGGTGTTGATGGTTAAGAGATGACAACATTTAACCCTGGTTATACCACAGCGCTGCTCATTGTCAGAGGTTTTTGATTACGTTTCTATAACAGCAGCTCTGACAGTGGTATAATTGCAGGTTTATATTAATGCACACATTACTGTTGCTATAGTAACAACTTCCAAAGGGTCTTGCGTGGTGGGAGCTCCACATAAACAGATTAAAAAATTATGACTTTTTTGGTCAGAGGATGTTGAAAGTCCTCAGTGTCAGCACTTTCTAACAGTTGGGGTAAAGTGTTTACATATGGAAAAGTCTTCAGGAAGGACGGCTGTCCTCTTTTCAGTTTCTGTATAATGAAGAGCTGAAATATATATTTTTGAGAGAGGCGAAAAGAGAGTTAAAAAACTAAATAAAGGGACCGGACAGTTTCCTATTCATTACTGAAGTTAAGGTTAGGCTTAGGCTTTTGTGGTTAGAGTTAGGATTAATTAGCTGCAGTAATAATTATATCAGTGGAAAGTCCTCACAAGTATATCAGTGCAAACGTGTGTGTGTTTGCGATGAGGGTCTGTTGTAGGTACGTTCACTTGCTGAGGCACAGCACGTCAGTCCTGTCTGACAGCTTTTCCCGTTAGTCTGACAATCAGCAGCTGGGTGTGCAGCACAGGACTAGCACATACACACTTTTTCATCCTACAGCTAGGGAAAACTTCTCTGTAGAGCAGTGCTATGAAGTAAATGAGAAATTCACAGTGGACATTCAACTTCAGGTAAGTGTGTAAGCCAAAACCTTCTTCTCTACAGCCGTCTGCATTGAGCTGAAAAGCAAGATCTCTGTCGTTTCCCATGAAACTTGAAGAAATCATCTGTTGAATGTGACGACGTTATTTGTACTGTAGAAGGGTACAGAGAAATGATGAGTGAACCAGATTCAGTTTACAAAAATGTGCTGCTTTCGCAAAAGGTCCGTCGTAATGCAGAAAAGTTTGAGCGTGTTGGGTAACTGTATCAGGATGCACTCATCCTGCATATCTCTTAAAGTCTGACAAGAATGCGACCTCTTCACCTCCTGTTTTTATCAGCCCTTTTTTTGACCGTAGACAGATGCTTTACTTTGAAAACAGTACCGTTCCAGAGTTATTTATTATACAATGTCCTGCTTTACAGGAATTGGTCAAATAACTAGATCATGACCATCAGTGTATTGAATATTTTTCTTTAAATGGAATGGTATGAAGCTTGCTAAAGGCTAGCGCATTTTATTTTGTGGTGTTATTGTGACTTCAATGCCTGTGAGGTGTAATCCATGTTCATTCCTTGATTTTTCTTCCAAAGGTTATTGATGTCTTTGTAAAGTGAGAAGCACTGGACTGGGTTATGGCTTTGCAGATTTCACATCATGATTGTGTATGCCAAGTGCCAAGTGTTTAGAGTTTTTACACAAGCAATTTTGAATGTACAGAGCAAAATCTCCAGGAAGGTCAGATAAAGAGCAATCATTGTTTAAGAAGTACTGCACTCTTGTTTCCTCAAGTCCCTGCGGGTTTCGGCTCCGCATGATTGCAACAGAGATATAGAAAAAAGAGCAGGGAGCAAAAAAAAAAAGGAGACTTGAAGGAAAAGGGGCTAGCTAAGAGTTTGACATTTTTCCCCTGCCAGTTTGTGTCTGCCATCACTTTTTTCACTTATGCTTGATTTGGAAAAAGTGACAGAATAGCAAAGCAGCTTGGACGATTGGTGCCGACAGGGAAGGAGGTATAATAGGGTGGGAGCAGGAAAGCAAAACTCAATTCTTTCTAGGAACAATACAGTAATGGGGCAATCACCTAAAGAAGTAGACTTGAGACCTGGAATTTTCTTTCCTGTTCGGGAATTTTTCATCAGTCATTCTTTGGCTGAGTTCCATGGTTTTATTGCTTTAACAAAGTGTTTTCCCTTTTTGCCCGCCACACGACTTTTGTTAAAAGAGATGGCAGGCTCTAACAAGCTCCGTGAGCCGTGACCAGGTCCTTGAGGACCCTATATCTCTGGTACCTCAAGCACACATACATTCTTCCACACACTCCCCACAGTGCTCCAAGTGCACGAGGCTCTCTGTGTGAAATTCTACTCTCCTCTGCCCCAGTGAGCAACTGCAGGGAGGTGGAAGGACAAACCAGCAGCATAGCAGGGGAGGGTGTGGGTTGTTCCACCAGCTAAGGTCATTTTATCTCTGATAATCTTTAATTAATCCTAGAACAAAGCCCTCTGTTGCTTTTTATGACCTTGAACTGATTTTGATTCTTCTGTTGGCTGAAGCTTTACGGTCATCTGCAACTTTGGTTCAAATTTGCATTGAAAGATCAAGTTTGCATGTACATGAGGGCACTCCTTCATGCATCTTTTAGATTCTTGTTTGACAAGAATGAATTGAAAGCAGTTTCAGGGTAAAAAGGAAGCAGTTAATTTACATAATTGTGTCTTGCAGCCATGAAATGCATAGCATAAAAAGAGAAATGCATGCATAGCGTTTTTCATAGGTTAGATCATGGGATACCAGGTTTTTTGCAGCCAGGGTCCTGTTCTAGTTTTTTTTTTTTTTATAGTGCATTTTCATTCATTATAATTGTAGTGCACATTTATAATAGGGCAACATTTTTTTAAACACATCTATTTGTTGGAGCCATTGGGGCTTTTCATAGTTGATTTTATCACCTAGAGACACCAAACCAGTTAACATGACTGTATAGACTGATGTGCATCCTTTATAAAATGAGCAAAATTACTGTAGGTATGTATGTATTGAACATTACACATAATAATTTAACATTCCTTCTTAAGCAATAGGATAAACTACTTAACTTTGATCTTATCAAGAAGAAAGAAAGAAATATTAGGATTTTCTCTCAGAAATGTGCCAGAAAAGATTGAAATCCTAAGGAATATTTAGAATAATTACGATAATTCTTTAAAAAAAACATTATTTTTCATTTGCTCTCAGACCTCAGGAACTCTGTTGTATAAATATGAGGTTAAATATCCTTTGCCATCCATGACCATAAAGTCAAAAATGCCATTAAGTAGAAGTGTGGTTATAACAAAACATTTCAGACATCTGAACCAGTTGAAATTTGGCAGGAATTGGAGCCACACTGTCCAACTCCTCCTCGGAGAGTGAGGAGGCTGGTAATGGAGGAATATAGCCCAACCATCAGTTGTAAAACTGCACAGAAATGTGATTATTGTGATTTAATGTGATTATTGTGGAAAAGCTGTCTGAAGGCATTAGAGAAAAGAAACCCTTCCCTTTCTATTATTATAAATATTTGCTTGTTTTCATGAAGGGTGCCAATAATTCTGGAGGACACTGCATTGAATTAAAGCATAGACGTGTACATTTTATATTGTATTAATACATGCTTTCCTGGTTCTGTTAAAAATTGCATTTGGATTAAATCTAGTCTCACTATATGGCCAAATTTCCCTTTCCGTTATAATAGTCTCCACTCTTCTGGGAAGGCTTTTCAATAGATTCTGGAGTATGACTCTGGGGATTTGTGTTCATTCAACCACAGGAGCATTAGTGAGATCAGGCACTGATGTTATGTTAGAAGGCCCTGGGGTGCAGTCAGCTTTCCAGGTCATCCCAAAAGTTTTCAGTGGGGTTGAGCTCAGGGCGCCATACAGGTCACTCGAGATCTTCCGCTCTAAACCATGTCTTCATTGAGCTCACATTGTGTACATGGGCATTGTCATGCTGGAACAGGTTTGGGCCGTTTAATTTCAGGGAAGGGAAATCTTAGATCTGCAGCATACAAAGACTTCATATACATACACTAAAAACTGGTATACCAGTTAAAACTTGAAAGGTTCCTCACAGGATTTTGGAGGGAATGTTGCAGTCCTCACACTGATGTTTGTTGAGGTCCCAGTATTCAATTCCAATATTACTTGAGGCAGTGTTGCACGCCTATCACGTGAAACGATTCTTGCCATGCCGTGACAACGCTGGTCACGTTAACCAGAGTGTTTTTACAGCCATACTGCTGTTGTAAGTTCCAGGTTTTGCCGGAGTTCTTGTAGTCACGGTACACCCTTGAAATACTCATACATGAGAATATAAACGTTGCTTCTACCTCTGAAATGCTATGAGCCATCTCACGAGCTCCAACTATTAAACCACGTTGAAAATCGCAGAATCGTGATAACTTGCCATGTTCAACTCTAGAAGCTTCCATAGATGTCTATCGATTTATATACGCACTGGGAGACGCAACCAATGATGTGCATAGGTGGCGTTGCTATGTATTTTGCATATACCAGTTTTTCTGGTACTTCAGTGTGCAATTGTGTGCTTCCAACTTTGTGGCAACAGTCTGGAAAAGAAGCACATATGGGTGTGATGGTCAGGTGTCCACATACTTTTGGCTATATAGTGTAGGTTTATTAAAAAAAGTGATTAAAATTGCCAGCCCTAATGTACAGTCAGGAGTGGAGCTGAGTTTAGTTGTAGACAATTGCAGGACATCCCAGGGGCTTGAGGAGTCTAAGCTTGGATACATCTTTACTGCTGGATGTGAGCTGGAGCACAGATCCGCATGTAACTATGGAGGCTCTGGAGCAGAACAGCATGCCTGTTGCTTAGTAAATCTCCTGGGCCTGTTTCACTTCTGTAGCTCTGGGATTTTTAATGCATTTAGAAAGTTTCATAATCCAATATTACAGGGCCAGGTGCCCAGGTCTAATATGAGTGAACATCTAGGCACTGTAGGACACACCCTGATGATTTAACTGTGGTATGGATATGAGCAAATCACATGATAGAGCTTTGTTTAGAGAAGGATATCATAGCTATAGCCATGTAGTCATCCTGTACTATGTCTGGGAGGGAAAGCAAAACAACACAGGGAGAGGGACTGCCTGTGCTAGTGAAAGACAGACAGAGAGAGAAGGACCTGACTCCAGCACTGAACGCAGGGACTTATTAATACAGCCGGTGAGATGACGGATCGGGACTGAAGTCACTTCCTAGCAAAACATTTGTTTACTGTTTCACCTTCTCTCTTCTGTTTTTCTTTCTGCTCACTCTTTCCCCCCTCTGTTTTCTCACTTTACTGCTGTAGTAACATCTGCTTCACTGCTTCTTAATTAATGTGTTCTCTCAGGTGCTCGTTTTCTGTCTCTCTTCCTCTCTCCCTGTCTCTCTCTCTCCCCCTCTCGGGGATGGGTGCTGCTGTGTCAATAGCAAAACAACAGTCGTGGCAGCTGGTGTATTCACACAATGTGTTTGTGTGTTTCAGTGCATAATCGAACATTTGTTCATCGGTGTGTGTGTGTGTGTGTGTGTGTGTGTGTGTGTGTCCGTGAGTGTGCATATGACTCTCAGTTACAGCTCTCAGATCAGGGTCTCTGAAGCATCCATGATCAGAAATAAGCAGGAAAGCGAAGCATTGCTTCTTTTAGCAATATGCATGTTATTTTTTTGCTGATTTTCAGGAGTGAAGTTTGTCATTTGGCCAGTTAGCCATTGTCACGTGCATTGAATACTGAATTGGTTGCATAGGTCTATTTGGAAATCATGGATTTGGGTAACATGAGGAATATGCTCCTTAAGACCCATGCCTCCATTTTGGAGAACACTTTTGTGGTCGAAAATCTTGAATCTCTCATGGATGTAAGTAAAACCGTCCAGCTGTCCTACTTATCATTGCTAGATTAGGTGGAGTTTAGTTGTGTTGTATTTACTGAAGTGCACATCTGGATGATTTATCGCCTGTGTTCTTTTTTAGATAAACATGACTCGTGTAAATTTTTATGACAAGAGCACAAATGCATCAACAGATTCTTGCAACGTGACCTATAATGTGATTAGATCTAGATTTAGTTTCATAAACTAAAACTAAACTACAACTAATGTTATTTATATGATTCAGTGGCAGTGAACATGGTGGCACACATGCTAAAGTGATTGGGGTTCGTAAATCTGACCCAAATATATGATTTTAGTGCTGTTTCTTCTCCAGTGCATGCTTACACACATGCAGAGGATCTCCAAACATGGTTTTTGGGGCTTTGTTTTTTATTAGCTTTTTATTATCTTTAAAAATCATTTCCGTTATGCACTATTAGGTGAACTCATGCGTGCTGTACAATTGTAGTCACTGCGCTACACATCTGCTGTGAATTCTGGATTGTGTGAAATTGTTGAGCAATAGTGTTCCATGGACTGTTTCAGTATTTTATTATAGTGTTATTTGTTCACATAGCCCAAATGAAACAAGGCTGTAGGCCACGGGCCTTGTGTCTGACACACATGGATTAGACCGTAAATTATTATTATATAATTAAAATGAATGAATGACAATTAAGTGCTATTAAATATGTCAATTAAAAATTAATGCAAATGAAAATGACAGGTAATAATAGATTGTGACAGAGTTTTTATGACCCTGTCCGTCAGAGTGACAGACGAAAAAGTCTGTCACAGCCTCTGGAGTCAGTGTTCCCAGGATAGGCTCAGGATCCACCATGACTGTGGCCAGGATTACTGAAGCGGTTACTTAAAGATCCCATGACATGCTGCTGTTTTATGCTTTTATATATGACTTAGTGGTCCCCTAATACTGTAGCTGAAGTCTCTTTCCCGAAATTCAGCCTTGGTGCAGAATTACAGCCACTTCGAGCCCGTCCCACAACGAGCTTTCCTTAGGACGTGCTATTTCTGTGTCTGTAGCTTTACATGATAATGAGGAGGAGAGAGGCGGGGCAAGGTGGAGGGTGATGGGAGTGGCCTTGACCAGTATACTAACTAACGCTAGTCTACGTTGTTGGCTTTTCATGTTGCTCTGATTTGCTGTCGTTCTACAGCTGTATTAGCAATTGTATCAGTCATATCAGTAATCTTTGTATTTTAGAGAAGACCTACCTTTACATTAGCGACAGCAGCCTGCTAACTGGGCTGATAGCTGTTAGCTGTTAGCTGCAGAGCTAATGTTACAGCCACATTCTAAGGGTAACAGGCTAAGTACCTAGGTAACCAAATACAGCAAAGCAACAAAATGATAGTGTTAGTTGACTTACTTGTCCGAGGTTTGTAGCTGAGTCAATGAGAGTTGGTACTGATCCAGACTTAATCCAGATGTTCTGCAAGACCAGCTCTGTATTGGCCCAAGTTGAGGAGTCATTAGCGAAATATTTGGTGCAGACACAGGTTACAAAACTTTGGGAAGTTGTGTCGGCGCATTTCCAGAGAAAATAAAATTAACCCACTGGTTCTTCAGAGGCTCGGATGAAGGAACTACAAAAAGACTTTTGTGTTCGTTTGTGCATCCAAAACACTGAGCTAGTGCCACGCTTCACTCGTTTGCACGCCATGATGTCTCTCGAGGAAAAAACAATGTGGCGCTCACACGATCGCATTAACAGTCAGTCTTTAGCTCATTTTTTAATGGGCGGGCCAAATCATCTGGGCGGGGCAAAGCAGAGAAAGGGGCGGTAACCTTTCCCTCTATGATGACATAAAGGGAAAATTTCAGAATGGCCCACCTGAGCTTTCATTTACTCAAAGACGGAGCAGAATACGCAGGGCCTGCTTTACACCTATCGCCATGTCTAGCCACTGGGGGACCATATGGATGGTAGGGGAACTCATATTAATGTTAAAAAACCTCATAAAATGACATTTTCATCCCATGGGACTTTAAGAAGAATGAAAAATATTGGGGTCTCATTTAAAAGGTCTGAACAATATGCTACACTGTTCAAAAAGTTCTTTTATGGGTTTTTGT
>JAOVVH010000059.1:20632757-20644261 GCA_028566435.1 Scorpiodoras heckelii | reverse complement strand
TCTCTCTCTCTCTCTCTCTCTCTCTCTCTCTCTCTCTCTCTCTCTCTCTCTCTCTCTCTCTGTGTGTGGGTGTGTGTCAGGCGGTGGCCAGTGACAGTGTGCGGGCAATGATGGAGAGCGCCCTGACAGCCAGGGACCGGGTGGGTGTGCAGGACTTTGTCCTGCTGGAGAACCACACCAGCGAGGTGGCCTTTATTGACAACCTGCGCAAGCGCTTCAAGGAGAACCTCATCTATGTAAGAATTTCTTTTCTCTCATTCCACTAAAGGCCAAGGTCTTGGTGCTTTTATTCCTCAAAAGACCATCATTCCCTTTCTCTTTTGAACAGACATACATCGGCTCAGTTTTGGTGTCAGTGAATCCCTATAAAGATTTGGAGATCTACACCAAGCAGCACATGGAGCGGTATAGGGGCGTTAACTTCTATGAAGTCTCCCCTCACATGTGAGTTATTATTTCATCCGGTATTACTTTACAGTGCATTTTATAAGCACCTCCATATAACCTAGAAATTAAATGGACTTGGGAGTGTATGTCATAAACGTCACAAGATATCCCAATAATCAAACCCCAGAGCTCTCAATCTGAGTAATTTTTCCATGAGGAATGAGCACGAATGTAAAGATCCAGATGTGTAAAGCTGATAGAGACATATTCCAGAAGCTGTAATTGCAGACAAAGGCTTTTCTGTCACGTTTTGGCACAGTGGAGTGAATACTTGTGGTGCACCCTTG
The DNA here is from genome assembly GCA_028566435.1 of Scorpiodoras heckelii. Lineage (NCBI taxonomy): Eukaryota > Metazoa > Chordata > Actinopteri > Siluriformes > Doradidae > Scorpiodoras > Scorpiodoras heckelii. The sequence continues at coordinate 20,643,527 of JAOVVH010000059.1, read as the reverse complement.
CCACACACACAATAATAATAAGACACCAATGTCTCTGCTATAACATAGAAAAAATATATTTTTTTATTTCTTATTTATTTCTTATTTGTGGGGAATCCCCTGGGGATAAAGTTGAAGCATAGTTCTGATGAATATGCATTGTAAGGACTGTGAGCCAAAGAGTGCAGAGGATGGGTTTATTCTAATTACATAACCTACCTCTATCTTGACCCTATGGTGTGATTGTCTGCAACAGCTGTTTGCTCTCTTATTTTAGCATGACAACCAAATTACACGCTTAACAAGTTCATTGAAATGTAAACATACTCACTAAACCAAAATGTTACACCCTGAGCTTACAAGAGTCCGCAGGCGAGTTTAAGTATGTAGTACATCCTGCTTTTGTCAGCCATCGAGCCTTTCGATTTTCCTTATAACCGTTCACATCAAATTAGTCCAGTGTGACCCACATAAAACTTTTCACCAGAAGATGTATGATGTCTGTGCTTACTGCTTGCTTAAGTTAGTGCTGCTTAAGAGTCCACGATTCCAGTTATTTCTGTGAATCGCAGTAATCAGTTTGCTTCTTTCCTCTTCATCGTCAGCAGTCTGTAAAAAGAACTCGGATTTCTTGCGCTGCAACTCTTCAGAGCACAGCAGCTCCTTAACATTTTACGTGTGTTCGATGTTTTTGCTGCATCCAAGATGAATGTTAATGCTGCCACTCAGTAAGTTAGTCTTTCTGCCACTCAGTGGGTGGAACCGCAGTGACTTCTGCCTACTGTGAGGTCTTGTGCATACCGTCTACAGTTCCTTGTGGCTGATTTACAAAAGGAAAAACAGCACATTTAAATACACTATTGACCACACAGTGAAAACATGTTTTCATTTAGGTGTAAACATAAACATTTTCAGATCTACCTAGCTCCTGCCTCAGGGAATCAGTCTCAGGATCCAGAATCAGGATGAAAACCTATATAACAAACTCTCCTGTTCTGTGCTATACATGTCTTAAACAAACAAATAATTCCTAATCCTTATATTGTTCGTAACCACTTTTCACAACGTCTTGCCCTACACATTTAACTGAGAATATTTCAGGTTTAAGAAAAATATAATCAATTAATTATTGATATTGTAACCACCTTTACAGGAGTAGCCCATAAGTCTACCCCCAGTGTCATCGTTCATTGCAGTGTTTCACTTCAGACATGGTCATATGCCAATTCGGTATGCATCGCCCAAGCATAATTTTCATATTCCAATATCACTATTTGCAAAATCCATTACTCTAGTGATGGTTAATTGATCATATGTTATGCAGCCCAAATCGGTGCTTCTCATCATTTCCATAATCACCATCTCACTGACACAGAATGACCTGTCAGCAGTAACATGTTTGTTTAGCCTGTACTGGCAGTTGCTAAGTGCAAGTTTGAGTCTAATGTGAGGGAGGAGTGTAGTGGGGAGGTGCAGCTATTACACATTCCTGTTCTAGCCTCGTGTTTTTTCTTTTTTTTTTTTTTTTTTTTTTTTTTTTTGAGGGAGTGTGCAGAGAGCAAGCAAGAGGGCAGGTATGATGTATGAGCGAGATTCCTGTACAGTGCTGTAATGGGACTCTCCTTACACACTCATCACAGGGTCGTGTAAGTACGGAAAGTGTTTCTCTCAGTGGTGGTACAAAGCAGAAGCAGGCTCAAAAAAGAGACCTTCATTAGTGCCATTCCTGATAACACAAGCTCTCGAAAGCATTTTCCGTTGAGCTCCTATGTGGTGCAACAGAAAAGCATTCACCCTATCACGTGAGATTATGAGCTGGAACATCGATAATGCCACAGCCATCTATGGCCAAGATTGGCCATGCTGTCAGGGAGGGTTGCTGTCTCTCTCTCTCTCTCTCTCTCTCTCTCTCTCTCTCTCTCTCTCTCTCTCTCTCTCTCTCTTTCTTTCTCTCTTGCTCTCTCTGTGTCTATCAATCATAGTGGTACTAGCCAATCATTTGCAGAAAGGGGCGGATAATGTATTCCTCCGAGTGTTTTTCCTCCGATTATTGTTATTCATTACAGAAGGAGCAAAAGGTTCGTTTTCACATTCCATTTGATTCTGAAATAAAGATCACATTTGTGTTGCTTGTCATGACTGGAAAGTCAGGAGCAGTACTGTATATGTAAGGAATACCGCATGTTGTATTGCAGCATGCTGTTGCAAGAAAATAATCAATGACAGGATAGTGTAACATCAAACGGAAATACTTTCAACTCTCCAGAAATGATCAGTTTTCAACAACATCACATCCCAAAGTGTTTTGTTCCTCTTACATAACAGCAGTTTGGCAACACTAACAATGATTTATTTATTAAGGAACAACTGTCATATGTTTTATACATTTGTAGTTATATTTAGGGCGCCACAGTGGCTCGGTGGTAGTACTGTCGCCTCACATCAAGAAGGTCCCGGGTTCAGTCCCCGGGTGGAGTGGTCTGGGTCCTTTCTGTATGGAGTGGTCTGGGTCCTTTCTGTATGGAGTGTATGTCCTCCCTGTGTCTGCGTGGGTTTACTCCGGGTACTCCGGTTTCCTCCCACAGTCCAAAGACATTCATATTAGGTTAATTGGTGTCTCTAAAGTGCCCTTAGTGTGTGTGCATGTGCCCTACGATGGATTGGTGCCCTATCTAGGGTTGATCCTGCCTTGCGATCTATGCCGCCGGCTAGGCACCGGGACTCCCGTGACCCTGGGAACAGATATAAGCGGTTAAGATAGTGAATGAATGAATAAATAGTTATGTTTAATCTTGCGGAACATTTGTAAGAAAAGACAGTTCCTGTTGTCGAATGTTATAGCATCTGTAAACAGTTGTTCCTTCAAAAGCATCTCTCTCACTTGCACACAGTCCTCTCATAAAACTTAAAGGATCAGCTTTATCGCTGAATGCTGCAAAGTGCTGACACTGAAGGCTCCTTCCAAAAATACTAAATAAACAATCACCTCACCAAAAGTAAAATCTTCACCGTATTAACAGCATGTAATTTTAACCTGTTTATGTGAAACATCTGCTGTATGCGTCCGTGTGTTAGTCGTTACTGTAGAAAAGATTTCAACCATTTCTCTCGATACCGATACTTTCACTATTATCAGAGTTCTGCGAAATCAGAATTGAGAATTGAAAACAGTGATGTGGTATAAGTTATTATAACACATTGTTTAGTAATTGACCTATTCCGCTTCCTCTTCTTGGTGTAGATATGCGGTGTCTGATAATGCGTACCGCTCCATGCGGACGGAGAGGCGGGACCAGTGTATCCTGATCTCAGGAGAGAGCGGTGCTGGGAAGACGGAAGCCTCTAAGAAAGTTCTTCAGTACTACGCCATCACCTGTCCTGCCAGCGATCAAGTGCAGACTGTGAAAGACCGCCTTCTGCAGTCCAATCCTGTTCTGGAGGTAACAACCCACATCCTGTCAGAAGGGATATTAGCATTTTACAATCTGTAAGCTAAGTCCATGACCGTGCCATTGTAAACCTTCAAAATAATCTTGGCAGAACGATAAATAGTATATTATGTTTTATGCTCTTAAAATGGCCTAGGAACATACCTACTCCTTTAATTTCATATCAGATGCCAGGGTCTATGAATATTCATGAATATGCAAATTAGAGGTACTTACATGCCTTGAATTTTCAGTGATTTGTTTATCAGTATGAAATCCCGTCAAATATACTACAACATGCATTTCTAGAAAAATACAGTATATCTATTTACAGAAGTACAAAGAATGTCCCAGTTATAAATAAAATATTAAATAGTACATAATTTAGTATTGTGTGAACAAATTTGACCAAAACGTCAACACCAACCTAATAGACTAAACCATTTAAAATGACTTTTTCCCTTCAGTTGTATTGTAAAATACAGGATCTGGATATGGATCATAGGACAGGAATCCTAAACATTTATTTTTCTGGTTATTTACACAAGAAATGTGATGAGCTTGCATTTTTTTAAAGTAGGCTAAAGGATATGAGGTATGTATTGTAATCTGTGAGGTTACTGCCGTGCATCTTTAATGTTTTGCAGATGTTTTGCAGATGTTTTGCATAAAAGTTGGCAGCTACTCTTTAATCTAAGAGTGCAGGTGTTTAATAGCTTATTTATGTTTGTGCCTGGTGGTCTGTGAAAACCCTTTAGTGACTTTTGCTGAAGTCTGGCAACGTAGTTTGTTTTAAAAACCTAAGCAAGTTTCCCCAAAACCATATATAAATCTTTTTTAAAAGAAAGACACTGTTCTCAGGGTCACATTTGTTATCTGTTAAATTATTTTCTTTTCATCTTTGTAAGTAAGCAGATGACAGGTGTGTTGTTATAGCCATGACAAGGTGGTGTGATACTGTTCAAACCATGTAATGGCATATTTTCATAAAACTGCACATCCCTTAGATTTTTATTCCTCTTATACCACAGTGATTTGCTAACACTTCAATTGTTAATGTATGAATGAATGAAGGATTATCCTTTTTGTAGTGCAATCTGCTAGTAGTTACATTTAATGTCTGGAACTTCTGAGAGGCAAGTTAGTACCTGTTCTCACTAATAATATATAAGATTATTGTTTTTTCTCCATCTTGAAGTTACTAAGACAAAAGAAAATGCAGCTTGTCATGTTACCAAGCAACTGGAAAGTAGCAAAGTCATCTGTCCTGAAGACTCTCCAAGTGTGAACCTGGAGACTCCTTCAATAGATGTTTAATAAACATTTCCTTGTAGAAAGTTTCACCATAATAATGACTTTATAGTTGTAATGTGATACTTTTTAGCCATATTATTAGCCTTTATTATACACCTCATCATCTTTATATAGTAGAAAAGGTAGAAATGGTTTTCCCATGCTGTTACAGCTTACTGCTAATGGTGTGTTACTGTCTGAAAGACTGCTATAGCTTAAGCATCTCTCCTCTGACATCATGATCATTCTCTCTTTACTCACTCTCATTTCAGGCTTTTGGAAATGCTAAAACTTTGCGCAATGACAATTCGAGTCGTTTTGGGAAATACATGGACATCCAGTTTGACTTCAAGGTAATTTTTTTCTGAGGATGTGTTCAGATGTAATTGGGACTCTGCTGTATGTCACCCAGAGTGAATGATGCTTGAATTCATTGTATCACTGATGTTAATTTTCACACTTTTGTTCATCTGTATCGCTTCCCTTTTACACTGCTTGGGTGGGGTTGTGCACCTGTATGCCCTTGTGTGTATATGTGTTTGTGCTGTGTATACGTGTATGTCAGTGTCCCACCGTTATTCCCGTTGGCTTTCCCCGTTGGCAGGGTGCTCCAATTGGGGGTCACATCTTAAACTATCTGCTGGAGAAATCTCGTGTCGTGCACCAGAACCATGGAGAACGAAACTTCCACATCTTCTATCAGCTCCTTGAGGGTGGCGAGGAGGAGCTGCTGAGGAGACTGGGCCTGGAGAAGAACGCGCAGCAGTACCAGTACCTCGTGAAGGTCGGGACAATTGAGAGCATGCATCAGCACATATGCTCACACAGTCTTCATATTTTTGCACTCCCCTGGTGTTTATATGGGAAGTTAAAGGTTGTTCTCCCTCCCTTCACTTCCTCTGCTCTGCTGAGTGTGTGTATGAGTCTTTCTGCCTGCAGGGAGTCAGGAAGAAACATGCACACAAACCCACACCCACTCATACCGCTGATGTGTTCTGACTGCTATTCCCATTTACGTACAGCCTTCGAGGCTACATGCATTTTCAGCTTTCAGTTTGAATTCATACCTCTGTTAATCTGATAGATTAACAGATGACTTTTTAGACAAAAGCATAATGAAGGCTGCTGGGTTTTACATGCAAAAAAAGAAGTAAGTGTGACAGTCAAAGTTTCCAGAAGAGCTGTGGCAGATTCTCCAAGACGCTCAGTAAAACTTAAAAACTAATTACCTTATAAAACTGCAGACATTGTACCTGGGAACACTGTTTAAGAAAAAGGCACAGCAAATATTGACTTCCTTTAGTTTATTACTGTTTACTGCACTTTATAGTGTTTTACTTTATGTAGAAACATCTTCATTATTTTCGAAGGCATCTTTGCTTTATAACAAGTCTTTGCATATGCCTAACACTTCTGCATCGTACTGTACAGTAATTTGCTGGTAAGTTTTACTGAGCGTTTTGGAGAACCTGCCACAGCTCTTCTGGAGACTTTGACTGTCACAGTTACTTCTTTTATTGCATGCAAAACCCAGCAGCCTTCATTATGTTTTTTGTCTGAAAAGTGATGTTATGTAATGTGTTGCTTTCATTACTGACATGCAAACATTTTTGTGTAACATTTTATTTTTTGTTGGAAAAGTAACGTTTGGAAATATAAAATCTTTTAGTACTGAATCAGTAATGCATCAGTAACATCATAGGCTAAATGTAGGCTATGATGTTATTGATAGAGGCTAAACAGCGTGTGAAAAATTCAAAGTACTCAATAATTATTAGTCTGGTCCATACAATATGTGTAGTCTATGTAAACTCTATAATTATTTTAGCTAGGCATGGTTGCACGGCACCTGCACCCGCTAGCTCCGCTAGTTCCTCTAATGAAAGTAGATGGCCATGTCCTTACCTGGATATCCATAGTCCAAGTAATTGTAGTAGTTATAAAACTATTTGTAAATTACCCAGTAATAATCATTTACTTTTCCTTTCATACCTTTAAGTAACATATAATTATGTTTAGAAACACAATAGTAGTTTTGTAAAATACATGTAAATTACTAAGTAATAACCACTTACTTCTGCTTACCCTGTAATAAGGGGCTGTAATGTAAAGCGTTAAACATCTGTCTTTACAGGTTTCAGGTTCTTAAATACCTTTTACAAATGAAAATCCTCAAGTGTGACATTTTCTTAAATTCAGATTGTTTACCCTAACAAACATTATTATCTGCATTAGTTACCATTAACAAGCCATGAACTTCAGCATCAGTAAAATGTATGTCATGTTAACACAGCAGCAGTAACATTCTCACTTTGTTTAAATGTTAACAAAATAAACCTACTTTGACTAATGTTCACTCAATTTCTGATTAACAATACATCCATAAATAAATTAGTAAAAATCAAATCACAGCAAGTATCCAAATGTTAAAAACCTACTGAAGTCTAGTCTCCTAACCTCAGATCAGATTGTTGCCCAGTTAAGAACCACAAGCACGTTCATAAAGGTGTTGGTTCTTATTGATCACAGTGGGCTTTGTTGTGCTCTAGTATGTTTCAGACTTTTGCACTAGCACCTACAAAGCCTTGTTACGATATTAAAATGCATTTTGTTTAAAACTTGAAGAGACAAACCTAAATCAACATCAGTGACTTGATAGTGTGTATGCAGGGTTACTTTTGTGTGCGTCTGTGCATGTGTGCGTGCGTGTTTCTTTCTGTATATGGTGATTATCTATGAATACTGTAACCGTCCATAATAACGAGTTGCATAACAGTAGTGTAGCCATGCTATGACCTGTGGCTACATCATGTTTTTCATGGATTGTAGTTGGATATCAAATGTACCTTTTAATGACTGTTTATAAATGAGATTAATATGAAAAATGTGCTTCTTATGCGTTTTGGCGTTTGCATTACAGGGTAATTGTCCCAAAGTGAGCTCCATTAATGACCGCAATGACTGGAGGGTGATGAGAAAAGCTCTGAGCGTCATTGGATTCAGTGATGATGAAGTGGAGGTAAGATGCAGAATTAGTTCAAATTTGTTCATTTCATACCCAAATACTTAAAGGAAATGGATGAAATTAACAATATGGCCCATGCAACACACTAACACCTGATAGAAAAATGAGCAATCGACATTAAGCCCTCCACAATAAGTGAGGAATACAACATGACAGGATGTGCTGTTATAGGAAAATAATCAGTAATGGGGTGGGTGCATAACAGAGTTGTTATTATTACCACCATTAATAGCATGTTCCGAGTGGTCTCTTCTTTTACCACGTCAATTTTTTTCATTCATTCATTGTATATTTATTAATGAACAATGGCATACTCTTTATCCATTTATGGTGATATTTATTGTTGTGGAAAGTCCATGAGACAAGTTTACATTTGCATTTACATGTAATGGATTTGCATTTGGGATTTGCATCTTCATACTATTTCACTAGGTCAAGGATTAAGAGTAATTATCACTCTGATACCCCTGTTGGGGAGATTAGTACAGTTAGTTCCTGTAGTCACTTGTGTTAACAACTATAAATAGTCATTCCATCAACAGACTCAATTTTTCCCTATTTTTCTTTTGAAGTTAATTTTAAAAATATGGATCTTGTTGTGTCACTGGGGAAACTGGTAAGCACAAAGTCCTCGATCCTGAAGACTTTCCCATTTCACTGCGATGAAGCAAAGCCCTGGCGCCCAAAACTCCTTCCATAAGAATATGTGGAATAAACACCTCTGTACTAAAAGCTTTTTTTCTGTTCATTTGAAATTTGTTTAGTGTTACAGTTTGTACTACTGTGAGGGCCCTCCTATAATATAAAATTTGTACCTAGGAAGGATTAGTGTAATAACAATTCTAACTTTCTAATAGAGGACTGTAATTACTTTATAGTCTTGAGCCAGAGTATATCTGTTTACCTGTGATGTGATAGATGGTTATGAAGTGCTTCAAATATAATTACTGTGCATATAACCATGATGTTTCTCTCTCTCTCTCTCTCTCTCTCTCTCTCTCTCTCTCTCTCTCTCTCTCTCTCTCTGCAGGAGCTATTGAACATCATCGCCAGTGTGCTACATTTGGGGAATATTCAGTATGGGGGCGAAGATGGAGGCAATGCCTACATCACCGTAGACACCCAGATTAAATATTTAGCCAGGGTGAGAATCCAGCCCTACTTCCGTCCCTCCTGGAGAAGCCGCTGAATATCATTGCCAGTGTGTCGTACATTTGAAGAACATTGAGGGTGGAAATGGTTTTCAAAACGGCATAAACTAATAATACATTCTGAATGCATTTTACAGGTTTATACTAGGCATTATATTTATTCAGGATTTATGGCAAATCTAAATTGGGTTCATGGAAATGAAACCCCTTAAAATGTCAGTATAACATAATTGTAAAGTAACTCGCATAATCATAATCTATGCTGTTTTGATAATGCACAAAAAATGACACTTTTATTTTATTTTATATTGAATATCTAACAGTTTTTCTGCCAGTTGCCACCAATTCTCATCCACTGTGTAGTTCTTCCTTATTGCGTGACAGATAAACTGGGCAGAGCAAAGTCTAACACCTGCTTCCTCTGAGCCACCACATCCTTTTGCATCATTTTATTTTAATATTAAATATTACTGTTACACTATATAACAATGCAAACCCTTATCACCTTTAACATACAGACACCAGAACAACCAGTAGTGTTTTGTTTATGGTGTGGGAAACTGGTGCATGTCAAAGCTTGCACAACATTTTCTTTTACTATGATGTTGCAGTTATTAGGTGTGGATGGCTGCGTTCTCAGAGAGGCTCTGACACATAAGAAGATTATTGCTAAAGGAGAGGAGGTATGATGCTTATTAATCACGACACTACTGTACGACTGTGTAACTCATATTTTACCCTAGAGCAAGCTAGTTCATTGAAAAATGTGTTATTGTATGATACCAAGCCTGATATTTTACACTAAATGTCTGTCTTACAGCTGATGAGTCCGCTGAATCAGGAGCAGGCCTCCTCAGCACGAGACGCTTTATCTAAAGCCATTTATGGACGCACCTTCACCTGGCTCGTGAACAAAATCAACACCTCTCTGGCCTTCAAGGTACACCTGCTGTATAAGTATTATATCCATTAATCAGTGTACTATTGGGTCTCGAAGCAACAGTAGAAGGGTTAGTGTTTGGCTCCCTCCAGTGGTGTATAACTGTATAGTGCATTTCCTGCATAGAGCACTGATTTCAACTGGTGGCTGGCAGTTCAGATGTGGACAAAGTATTTACTGGTCTGAGCCAAGACCTTTAAAATATACTGTAGGTGGCCAGTGTTTGGAGGAAAAATTTAGCACATCTTCTGTTGCATCTGTTAATCATTTATGTGAAGTATTTAGCTGAAGGCTAAATAAAGGCTCAAGTTTATCAGACTAGAGACTAGTTAGAGAGGTCAGAAAGGGATGTTTTCACAGAGGGTTTTCCCCCGCTTGAATATGAATATTTTGAATATGACACGTTAAAATAAGTTCATGACAACAACGTAATTTTTAAAGACAAATGAAGAGAGACGCCCTGTAGTCCTGTTGTGTTTACTCTCTGCTTCAAGTTTAAAACGTATGTCATCTGTGGCTCATCTGTTTATGGAAATGAAGCAATAGCTAAGAATTAATCACTAAGGGTTAAGCATTAAAGATAAACGTTGTCACTACTCAGTTGTGATCATTTATATGGACCTTTAAAAGAATGGAATTTTATATTTTATGTAACTTCAATAATTTTAGATGAATATATACCTGAACAATTTTGTTTGGAACCTGCTTCCTATTTTAATATTTATTATTTATGGTCCATCTTTTGTCATTTCTTCATTGTGTTTACTGTGATGGTTGTTTTTTTCAGGAGGACATCTTCAGTGGTAAGAACACATCTGTCATTGGCTTGTTGGACATCTATGGGTTTGAGGTCTTCCAGAACAACAGGTATGTGTACTGAGACACATTAAACCTTTGTTGTCTTTTTTAACCAGTCATAGTGTGTTAATATTTATTATATTTTATATATATATA